>PVIJ01006327.1:0-93356 GCA_004024925.1 Scalopus aquaticus | reverse complement strand
CTTTCACTGAGGACTTGAGGGGTTAATAATAGATAAGGAATTGCTTCCACATTCTTCATATGGGAATGTGTTCCACTGGTTATCTTTTCTTTCTGGGATCTTTAGATTTTCTCTACTACCTTTTCTCAGTCTAAAAACATTCTCAGACATTCCCATCCAAAATCGAACATGGGTAGAAAACTTCTCTTTACTTAACATTAATCTAGTCTTCATTCTACAAAGAGATATTTTGCTTGAGGATTAGAAAGTCAGTGTCTAAAACTAGATTGCCTGGGTTCAAATCTTAATGTTGCTACTCCCTAAGCTTGAGATCTTGGGTAATTTCCTTCACCAACTTGTGCCTCATCTCCCTCATCCATGAAATGGATGTGATAATGGTATTTCCCTCAAGAAGTTGCCATGAGGATTAAGTGGGTCATTATATGTAAATGGTACCTGACTTCTAGTAAGTGCTGTAAATTTTAGCTATTATTATTACAACCCTGGGTTCCTGGGAGTCATCTCCATTGATTGCTTCCGCCATCGGAAATTTTTTTGGGACCCTTAACCCGCTATAAATTATTCCATGCCCTGCAGCATTATCTAGTTCTCACTTCACTTGATCTGGACTGAGGCATGGGACTCTACTGATCATCTCTTCCATTTTCCTGCTTTCCACCACTCTTGTTTCCCTCTTCCCACCTTTTTGACTGCCCCGTCCTCATCTCTCCTTCACTGGTTCCTTTTCTTCTCTTGGCTCCAGAACTTTGTCCTCAGCCTTCTTATACTTTCACTCTTTCCATTTTTCCTGTGTGATTTAATCCACTTCCATGGTTACCTATAACTCTTTGCTCATGAAAATGTTCAGATCATCACCTTTACCCCAGACCTCTCTCTGTGCTACAGACTAATATTGACAGTGTCCTTGAGACACTTCTCCATCTGGGTGTCCTACATGGACATCAGATTCCACATGTCTAATCCAAACATATTAACTTCTCAGCAGAATCTTCTCCTCAATCTCTATCTCAATTAATGACATATTTCCTGTAAGATAGTTGCTATCTGGACCATAGGGAAAATCCTCTGAATACTACACAAACGGTCACATTCCTTTCAGGAACAAAGAAACAAGACTTTAAGGTTGATTAGATATCCCCCAAATGAACTGTAGTATTATACGGTGGAAATAAAATAGGCTTTAAAATTAAACTAACACTGGTTTGAATCTTAACTCTAACCTGTACTAGCTGTATGACTTAAAGTGGGGATGCTGGTGCCTACCTCTCAAGGTTGTTAGGATGATAAAAAGAAATGAGAATGCAAAAGACTTGGCACATGCTATATACTCATTAAGTGGTAGCTTCATGTTTTCTTAGACTTACAGCTTGTTTCAAAGACTTCTGTTAGTTCTGAATCCCTGAATTTTCTCAATGACCAGGGTCAGTGGTTGCTGGAGCATTTAGGACAAAAATACGTAGATATTGTCTGTTTAGACCCTGTGAATATAGTCTGTCTAATGAAGTCAACCACCAAGATGAGATGCTCTTGCTGAGCAAGAGTTGAAGATCTGGTTTCCAAGGGACTGGTTAGTATGTTTTCCACACATAATGTATTATATGGTAATTCCTTTGCTGCCTTCTAAAACACTCTTTAAAATACTTTGTATTTTAACTTTCCTTGTCACATGGAAATAGATCCTGTTCAGGGAATGAGCTTTGTAACTGCTAAGATGAGAACCAGTGAAACTTGATGGGGAGGAGTGGGACTTGGGGAAGGGGAAATAGCCCCTAGGAAATATAGAAGATGATGCAGTCCTCCACCATTGTCTACTGGGCTCCTCCCCTCTTTGCCTCCACCTCTCCACTTCATGGGGCATTATCTTTTTTGATGCTTAAGTTTCAGAGATGAGTTCCAGGTCCCAGAGAAAAACTTTTTTGGGTTGTAAAAGTGGCAAGAGGCTAGGAGAAAATTTCCATCTCAAAGGTACAGAGAAAGAATTTACAATCCAACTTTTTCAAAGTAAATGCTCTAAGAAAAGTGAGACCAGGAATTTAGTCTGGAAGAAACTTGCCTTTTAAGTTGAAGGGAACATTATAACCACTTTAGTTCAAAGCCAAACACTAATTGGAAAATACCCAGTTGGTTTATTCTGATGGATTAAACCCAGGTTATTTTAGTTTGTTTTTCAGAAATAAAATACGATCCCCAAGGTCATATGCCTTTTTCTGAATTACTTTCCTTCATTAATGGAGACTCTTTAACGAAAAAGTAAAATACTCAAGTAGCAAAAGACTGAATCTACTAAAAGTCTCTTCCAGTCTTCTACTGTGTTCAGAAAAGCTCAAAGTAAGACCTTCCTTTTAAACTCACTCATTTTCTGCTTCCCTGACTTATCTTTATGGGAGGAGTAGTTTAGGATTTAGGGTGATATTATTGAAATGTTGAAAACGTTGGCTTTGTGACCCTGGCTTTGCAGTTTATAAGCTGTGTTTTTTTGGCATGCTTTTAACCTCAGTTACCTAATCTATAAAGTGGGGATGAGTCTGTGCATCTTTTAGGGATGCTATTAAGATCTTAGCAAGTACCTGGCACATAGTTATGCCAAGATATAAAGTCATTATGGGGCTTCTAAATAGACTTTTAATAATAAAATAAAAATCATAAGTGCTGTTTCAAGTTTATTTTCTGCTTTGTGGAAAGTAGTATACTTTTCATTATTTCATTTTGTTCAGTCATGATTGGCTTCTACAATTAACACCATTGTTTAGGGACCAATTATTCTGATAAGCATTATCCAAATTTTGCTTTCTTCCAGTTTAATGCCGCTTAATCAGGTAGGCAGGGTAATAAAAACATTAGTTAGAGCCACTTAGTATTGTCACTTGTTTTCAGCATTTAGGGTTGACTGTGTCTGAGGAAAAACAATGACATTCAGATCCTGCTGACCTGGAAGTGTTTTTTGAGCCAGGAGGACTCTTTTCCCCTATTAAAGCTTAGATCAGGTGAAGACAGAGTGAGGCCTCCAGGCCTCTTTCCCCAGTCCAAGACTCCTAAAGAGAACAGAATCATTATTTGTAAAGGCCTAGAGCAGGTTGATTGCAGCTGTCCTCTCCATGTCTCCTTTAGATGTCCTGGGATTTTGTTTGTTTCTGAAGCCCAAGGGTGAGTGGTGGCCATGATCACCAGGAGGAAGTCTCAGCTTCTCTGAGCTCCCAGAGTGTAGAAGAGAAGGGGAAAAGGAGAAGTTATCTGGTAGAGATTTAGAAAAGGGGCCACTTCACATCTAGACTTAACCCCTTTGGTTTAACCAAAGTTCTGACCTGGTTTAGGATACTTGAGAATGGATCAGAGCTCCTGCTTGGTGATAAGTGTCTTGAAGGTCATGTGTGTGTGTGTGTGTGTGTGTGTGTGTGTGTGTGTGTGTAGGTGTGGGGAGTGTGATTGGGCTTTCCATAGAGTCCCTCACCCCCAAATATGAGAACGTACTAGTAGGTGATTTCAGGCATTTAAATCACATCCTGAGGTTATTTATACAAGCCCCTTTGATTAGCTCAAGAAAAAGGGGAACTCACCTTGGAAGCAGAAAATTTTTAAGTCTTGCTATTCTTCATTAAACAATTTAACATATCCATTTTTTGTATTTATTTATATATATTTTGCATCATCTTTCATTTTAGTACATTGTTTGCTTTCTTCTCCCAGGTGTAGTCCCCCTAGAATTTCCATCACCAGTTCACCCAGGCACCATCACCATAGTCCCTTGTGCTCTTCCCATGCTTGTTTTGGTCCCTCTCCCTCCCTCTCCCCTGCAGAATGTCTCTGATTTATAGTTGTCAGTTTATTTTTGTTTTGTTTTGTTGTGTTGTGGGGTTTTTTTGGTTATTATTTTTCCCCCGATCCCTTGTTTGGTTCCCCTATACTACTCCTATAAGTGAAACCATCTGATATTTTTCTTTTTTCTTCTGATTTACCTTACTGAGCATAATCGCTTTTAGTTCCATCCATGTTGCTATGAATGGCATTAGTTTAACTTTTTTGTTTGCTGAATAGTATTCCATTGTGTATATATACCACATCTTCTTGATTCAGTCATCTATTTGGGGGCATTTGGGTTGCTTCCAAGTCTTACCTATTATAAATAGTGCTGCAATAAACATAGGGGTGCATGTATCCTTTTGAATTAATGTTTTTGTGTCCTTTGGGTAGATCCATAAGAATGGGACTGCTGGGCTATGTGGTAGCTCCATTTTTAGTAGTTTGAGGAACCTCCACATAGCTTTCCATATGGTTGGACCAGTTTGCATTCCCACCAGCAGTGTAGGAAAGTTCCTTTTTTACTACATCCTCACCAACATTTGTTGTTGCCCTTTTTTTAATATGTGCCATTCTCACTGGTGTAAGGTCATATCTCATTGTGGTTTTGGTTTGCATTTCCCTGATTATGAGGGATGTTGAACATTTTTACATATACCTGTTGGCCATTTGCATTTCTTCTTTGGAGAAGTGAGTTTTAAGTTCTTCTGCCCTTTTTTTTGACTGGCTTGTTTACTTTGTTTTTGTTGAGCCATGTGAATTCTTTGTATATCTTTGTGATCAATCCCTTATCAGTTGTATGGAGTCCAAAAATTTTCTCCCAGCCAGTAAGGTGTCTCTTTGTTTTGGTTAATGTCTCTTTTGCTGTAGAGAAGCTTTTTAGTTTGATGTAATCCCAGCTGTTTATCTTTTTCTTCATTTTCTTTGCTTTGATGGATGAGTCTTTAAAGATATTACTGAGATGTATGCCATGTAGTATTTTACCTATATGTTCTTTTATATATTTTATGGTTTCAAGCCTTGTGTTCAATTATTTTATCCATTTTGAATTGATTTTTTGTGTGTGGTGTGAGGTAGTGGTTAGGTTTCATTCTTTTGATTATGGTGGTCCAGTTTCCCCAGTACCAATTATTGAACAAACTGTCCTTGTTCCGTTACATATTCTTTGCTCTTTTGTCAAAGGTTAGTTGTCCATATGTGTATAGAATTATTTCTGGGCTTTCTATTCAGTTCCATTGATCTGTGTGCCTGTTTTTGTTCCAGTACCATGCTGTTTTAATTATTATGGCTTTTCAGTATAGTTTGAAGTCTGAGACTGTTATACCTCCATTCTCCTTTTCATTTAAAGAAAAATGTTACCTCAGTGATAGTATAGGTTATGGCAAAAATCATGATGTGGGGTACACCTGATAATGTAGAAACCCACTGTTTTGGATGTAAGGAATGGTTACATAAGGGGGTTTTAATATTTCTATTCTGCCCTGACGACTCTTGTCTCAGGTGGTAAAAAGATGGCTGTTTGAGGGAGGTATGTGATAAGGAAAGGGCAGATAGTCGTGAAGAACTGTTCCAAAAAGAGTAGACACCAACTTTTCTCTAGAAAATTCAAGGCTTTACCAGGTCAGCAATACCTGCCACTTAAGTATTGAAGCATTTGGGCATGTTGCTGGGATGTGCCCTGAGTTGTTCCTTCACTGAATTCTTAGAGTTAATTTCCTTGGTACTTTAGAGTTGCTCATTTTTTTTTTTTTTGCAGAGCAAGAACAGGGATTGTTGGCTAGTTATAAATAACCACATCTTTTCCTCTTCTGTCCTTCAACTCAAAAATTCAGCGTAGCTCAAATGTGTACTTAACTCCTGGAGCTAATTGGAAACTGCATACTGGTGTGTCATGAGAATTTACATGTCAAGGTAGCTATTGGCTAACTGCAGTGTGGAGGTGCATGTGTGAGAAAGAAACACTACAAGGAACCCCAGCCCATAAAGTTTTGTGGGTCACTTCTCTGAGTGAACTCACGGGTAGGATTTGCAGCATTACATAGGCCACAGGGGGACAGTCCCAAACAAACTAGGAAACCCTTTGACTTTTGATCAAGATATTAGTTTGTCTAGGTTTTTGGATTAAGCATCTGCTTAAGAACTGCACACATTTTTTTGGGGTCAGACAGTAGATGTTTTCTATATTCCTGACCCCTTATGAGCAGATCAGGGCTCATTTGGGACACTCCTTCTGTTGGGTTGAATTGGGGAGGATCAGCAACCCTTGGCAAAAATGTGAAACAGGCAAAGTATGTCTTTGTTTTTTCCCACATTCCTTTTCCAGATCCTTTCCCCTGAGTTCAGCATCCCTCTCTTTTCCTCTGGGTTCAATCCTCTCCAACTGCTGGGGTTCCTCCTATAATAGAAGCAGTCCATCCATGAGCTCATTCTTACTCATTGAGGAGCTCCCAGGATACTCCCTTTCTAAAGACCATTTTATTTTAAAAGAGGATTGAACCCTAAAAGGTCGGTGAAATGAATTGTATGAAAGTAATTGAGATTTAGACATGCTTACTCCTGGGACAGAGCTGTGACTGGCTTTAGGTGAGAGAGAATTTAAGACCTTCACTCTCACCCCTTGGGGGAGATGAGTTGGGAAAGGGGCCCGTTGTCTCTACTTTCACCAGCACCTGATTCTGTCTCCATTCACACTACCCCCTCTGTGACCTAGGACACTCCCTTGGCTTCAGCTCTCCAGATGGAAAGTCACAGGAACAATGATTGTGTGACTTAGTAAAACACTGAGTTCTGCTGAAGCCAATTTAACCAGCTATAAAATAATTTAAGATGCTTGTGCATTATTTGTGGGTGGTTCCCTTGAGACATTGTCCAAATAATTTCTGTGGTATTTTTGTATACTTAAAATTTGAAATATGTTCAGAGGTAGTGCCATGGTAACCCACATAGAAAAACCCAGAAGAAAGCAACGTGCTCCTGTAGCTTAACTCTGAAATTCATCTTGCACAGGGCACTGCCTGCATCTTTGTTTCTCTGTTGAAATGAATCACAATCAGTTCAATTGGATTTGATCAGTAAATACAAGCAGTTAATGTTTCCCGTGCAGAGGGTATCGAAGTATCTGGAAGTGAAAGTCTCAAAGGCTGGTTTTCATGTAAACGAAAGGCTGTAGCTCTGACCCCTGTGCTGGGAGGGTGTTATCGATCCACAGTTGACGGAAGGGCACTGATTTTTCATGTGGGGATAGTGCCTGCCTAGTAACTGTCCTAAAATTATGTCTGTTTTCAGAGTTATTGGGTCATCATCCTTTTTTAGCTCTGCTGGAAGGGCCCAGTAGCTGCAGAGCCCAAGACTGCCCTCCCTCCTGGATCGGCAGCACATGTGGGATTCGTCAGGCCCGGCAGCATCCATGAGTGTGTGCGGTGACTGTGACTCATTAGTCAGCCAGTGGGTTTCGGTGCCCAGGAAGCGGTTGTCTCGCCCTGACTGCAGTGCATGTGCATGCACTCGACAGCGGTGTGGGAGCCAATTAGAGAGCAGTGGGATGCTGGTCCCTGGGGACCGCGGGGTGCCCTGGGCAGGTGAAGATGTGCTCTGTCATGGCCAGTGAGTTGGCCGGTCTGTTACTTGATGGCTTGTTTTCTGGATGAGTTGGCTATTTCTTTCCTAATTAACTGCTTGCGTTTTCCCTCGCCTGGGGGAGGGGGAAATGGTCACCTATTGCCTGGAAGGAAGGCAGTTTTCTGCAGCCCCCACAGGTCTGTGGATCTGCTGTCCCCATCCAAAGACAGGAGACAAGCTCTTAATTTAATTCCTGAATTGTTAACCACGGGCCTCTCTATAACTCAGTTTGAAGTTATTTCTTTCTTCTGCATGACTCTTTCTAGCCATGTAGATTGGCCTGTCACACTATTTCCATGAAACTCAGAGGGGCCTGGAGTTTGACATTTAGGTGCATCCAAGGTCAGTGGAAAGGAAGACAGTCTACCCCTCTCAAACCTATGAAACCATGGAGGGTTAAAATTGTAAATGGTTCCTCTGTCTTTCTCTTCCCCTTTTCCCAGGGGAAGTGAGTGAGTAGGTCCTTGGCAGGGGTGTGCATATAGTCTGGCGTGAGAGCGCTAAGTCAACTAGCACCCAGGAGCAAAGGTGTCTGGTTTGGGATGTAGGTTTCATAAGTATGGCAGGGCTGGTTTCCAACAAGGTCTTGAGGTTGGCAGATGTATCCCCTAAGCCCCTTCACTCCCCTTCCTACATCTGCTTCCTTCTTTAATATGGCCTCTGTCTCCCCACTTCCCCCCATCTCACTCACAGCCATGCTCTTGTCCAGAGTTCTAGGATCTGTCCTCCCCCAGGTTTGTAGTCAAACTATCCTGCAGGGGCTGACTAGTGACTGGCTTTTGTAATTGAGTGCATTACTGTTGTGATATGAAATCTCAGTGGGGAAAGTGATCTTTTGCATTTTAGTAAGTGGGGTCACCATTGTTTTATCTCAAGGAACCAACATACAGGGAGAATCCAGACTTGGGGACAAGCCCATAGAAGGGGTTTTTAGCAATCCTCAACACCTTACAAAGAGGAATATGTATTTTGTTTTTGTGAAGAATTAAAACAAGACCATTAGTTTCCTTTCAGTCTAAATCAGGCTGCAGAAGGAAAACTGGAAGCTTTTATGGGTTCCTTTTCCTGTTGACATATCAGGTTGTTTTTCATCCTTTGGTTCAGGCTGGTAACTTCATGCCACAGATATTCATTCTATTTCAGTTTCCTTAGTTTTTTAATCAGGTGGTTTAATCACAAATTTGAAGAATGCAGCCTGCATTCTGATCCTTCTTCCACAGCCTGGAGCCCATCATACACTGTGCCCATCCTTCTCCCACCTCCGTTTAATTCCATTCCTTACGACTTGTCAGACTAATCATCTTAAAATCCAGTTCTTTTTTTCTTTTTCTTTAAATTGTGTTTTTATCTTAGAAAAATTTTATTTATGTATTTTTTACATCGTTGTTCATTTCTGTGCATTGTTTGATTTCTCCTCTCCCTATAAAATTACCACCACCAAGACACATGTGAACCATCACCATAGTCTCTTTTGCTCTTCCCTCCCCTGTTTTGCTCCCTCTCCCACCCCCTCCCTTGCGGAATGTCTCTGATTTGTTGTTTGCCTGTTAGTTTTGTCTTTTTCTTAATTGTCTTTTTTTTATTGAGTTAACATTGGTTTACAACACTGTATATGACCAGATGTGCAGGTTCCCGCCTCTTCACATGTATGCCACTGACCACACCTTCCACCAAGGTTCATAAACTCATAATCCTCCACTATGTCCTTGGTCCTCTTTCCCTCTTTGCTCCCTACCCCTTACTCTCCCCAATTTTGGTAGCCTAGTTCTACAGTTAGGTTTCTAGGGTTTGTTTTGGTTTGATTTTGACTATTTCTCTATACTCCTGATAGGAGTGAAATCATCCTGGATTTGTCTTTCTCCTGGCTTATTTCATTTAGCATGATCCCCTCCATTTCCCTCCATGCCATTGCAAATGGCAAGATTTCATCTTAAGATCCAGTTCTAATCTTATCACTTCCCCAGCTCAGAAAAGCTCCTTTGCTTCTGTCCAAATGGGGTGCAAACACTTGCTCTGCCTCTCAGATCCCTTGGCGATCATGTTGGCCGCTGTCACTCATGCTGCAGTTGTACATGTGTCACCCATTGTTCTGCACACATTAGTCCATTTCATCCTCCCTCACAACCTGTGAGGCTGGCACTATTGCTGTCCTCATTTTTCAGCTGAAGAAACGGAAATAGAGGATAGTTATACTTCAGGCCACAAAGTTAATGAGAGTCAGAGGGAGAATCTGAGCTCAAGCAGTGTGGCCTGGGAGTGCATACCCTTTAACATCCCAGTTCCTGCTTCTCTGAGGGGCTCCTTGGCCCCTCCACCTACCTTTCTTTCCCCGCTGCTTGCTCTTTGTGTATCCCAGGGACTGAATGGCTCATTTAGTCCCAGACACCTCCCCTGCTTCCTGGGATTCATACCTTCGCCTAATGCAACACTCACCACAGGTTCTCCATTTCTGCTGGTTAAATTACACAAATATCAGCTGCTGCCTGACACTTCTCCTTTCTACAAGTCCTGATGATAGCATCACAATAGCTTTTTAGGAAACGCTCAGTTCCACTCAGAGAGTCACTTGCACACTTACCAAATTATTCTTCATCTAGACTGAGGCACCTGGAAAGCAAGGGTTATGTCTTAGTTTTCTTGATGTGTCTAGTGGCCTTGTGGTCCTTCAAAAGACAATTTTTGCATTAAATATTTATTTTTTTAAGACATTTATTTTTGCATACAAGCCTGGGTATAGGCCAGAGGTGTGGGGTGGTGAGAGGATTCACCAGGGACAGAGTGGGGAGCAGAACAGGCAGATTGACAGAAACACACTGCTGAGGGGAGCAGCGGACGAGACAGGAGAGACGCCATGTGGGAAGCTCCCTGGCCGGGTATCAAACTCGTGCTACAATGGCTCTGGATAGCTTCATAGTGCTGCGCTTAACCCGTTGCACCACCAGGGAGGCCCTAAGTAAATATTTATTAAGACAATTTTGAATTGTGTAATTTGTGACTGGCAGTACACACCCACATGATGATTCTGTCTGTGTGTAGTGCATTACATGTCTTGCGTAGACATGCTATTTGTCTTTCCACATTGCAGTGCACATTAGCCCGACTTAGTTCTTGGAACCAGACAGCTTATAAAGGCTAAACAGTCTCTTATTGGCCTTCATTTAAACAAAAAGGCAGGGATAGATGTCCTGAGCTGCTGTTTTCACTAGCCCCTTGGGCCATGAGTTTGTCTACTGTCCTGAGGTCTGCTGACAGGGGCAGATGGTGGGGACACTGCTATTGGGAGTGGCGACACCCTGGAGCTAGGGTTTGACTGCACCTGTGGAGCTGGCTGGTCACACCAGAAACCAAACGGCAGGCTGGAGAGGGGTCAGGTCAGCCCAGTGCCAGGACAGGCCAAATAGAACTGCGGCAATCGTTGGTTGGGAAGCCGATGTGGAGAAGGATCATCAAATAAAATGACTGGAAGTGAGCAAGATCAGAGATTTCATCTCCTGCTACTACCAAGGACTTTGTAAATTGATTTTTCTTGAAAAAAAAAAGTTTCCTTGTAAAACTACACTCGTTATGTATGCTTACTTTGTCCCCTAATCTTTTATTAATCAAAAGTCTATGTATAACTGCCAACTAGAGGTTTAGCAGGAACAAAACTTATGAAGTTGAGATAACTCTAACCTAAAACAGGCACTTCAGTTGGCCAATGTGGGTATATTGAGAAGAATGCAATGTTTTTGACAAGTTTTAAGATGTAGTGAGTTAGCTCTAATCCCCACTTAGAGACCACTGGTCGAAGTAGACAGAGAACTCACCAAAGTTCTGTCCCAAGTCAAAGTTGAGCAGACTTCTTGGCTGTGCTCTACCTTCACTAAGGCCTGTGCCTCACCCATATGAGTATGTCAGTGTTGGAGGATTGTCATCTGACAGATGTCCTGGAGGTCATTCAGATCCCCTCTGGTACTTTAGCATCAAGCAAGAGCTAAAGAATCTCAGGAAAGAGCCCCAGTAGAATCCTGCCACCTCTTTTCTCATCACTTTATCTCAGGGGTCCAAACTTTTTGTATGGGGAACTCAGTCTCCTGTTCTGGGAGAAGGAAAATTATACTTATTTCACAAAATTGCATTAAAGTTCTTATACCCCCCCAAAAAAAAAAGTTCCTATACCCCACTGAGGTACACAGTAATGACTTAGTATTTTATTTTTGAATAAAAGAGAAATATTGTTAATATGAGAACACACAATGGGATAAACTAAATGTCTGCGTTGTTGTGTTGTGTACTCTTGGTCATGTCAGGGTCCAGAGAAAGGAATACAGGTTTCCCCTGCTATCTGAAAGCAGTGTGTTCCTATGTAACGTTCCTGTGCTGAAATGGCATGAAGTAATTAAGCAATTGACATTAATTTCTATGGAAAAAATTGAGTGTTCCAGCAAATCAACCAACATATCATACCTAACAGCACACAAGAACTAAAATAACGCAGACATGTGGAGAAAGCAAGAAGGGTGTGATACATACACAGCCTATATAAAGTAGTTCTTGAGGAAGGACCTGGTAGGAACGCTCTCACTTCTGTGGGCATGCACAGCCTTAGAAGGGCTCTTGTGCAAAACACAGGCTGAATGCTCTTTTAGTTTTTTGCCTTTTCTCACAAGCAGGAACTTCTTCAGCTTTCTTTCAGTTAGTGGGAACAGGCACTGATGTGGGTCTTTTGTAAAAATGAATTTACTTTATGCAAACTTTTGAAAAACATGGATGCCTGTAATGAGATGTGAGAATGGTTGCTGTGGGAAAACTGAGAGGATTTGAGTGCTGTCTAGATGAGGAGGCATGAAGAGAATGGAGAGGTTGAAGGTAAGAAAATAATTGAGATTTCAAATCTACATGATTAGAAAAACAAATGGTGAAACTCTGGACCTGAAGCTGTGGGATTAGGAGAGTTGATGACACATTTTGGGGGAAGGGGTGGATGCCCTCTCCAAGAGAGACAGTGGGAGAGAGAACAGAGATTTCCCCTCAGAATTTTCTTTAAACCATATTTAATTTGTAGCAAGAAGAGGAAATCTCACAAGCATATGAGATTTGTGACAAGGTTAAGCAGTTCAAGGAGAGACTGGCATAGTTATAACAATATTGACTGTTTTGGCTCTAGGCTGTACGTTTTCCTCAGCTTCCTCCTTTCTCCTGGGGAAATATGTCCTTCAACTGTGCAAGCATGAGTCTGTGAAGAGGATACTCTTGAGTGTCACAATGTGCTTCCTCTGCTGGGACTGTTTCTAGATTGAGAGCACATGCAGCTTCCTCTGTGAAGGGATATGAGCTGATGTCCAGTTGGGGTGATCCTTTGACACCTGAGAATGGCCAGCAGCCGGTGTGAGGCTGATGAAGGACCTTGTGACTGCACCATTTGCTGCCTGTGTGTCAGCCACTGGGGAAAAGTGACGGTGTTAGAAGCAGGTACTCATGGGTGACTGTCAACCGTCATAGATTGGGACCCTTGAGATTTTGGGGAGTGATGATCAAGCATGGAGAATCTTTCTTTTCTTTAATTGAAGTCATTTTGGTTTGTAACATTATGTAGGGTTCAGATGTACAGCCTTTTAAGTCAACATCTGTATGCACTGTTTTATGTTGGTCACCAGAATTCTAGTTTTCATCCAACTATGGTATTGGATAAACCATAGAGTTGACTCCTTTTACCAAACTTACCCACTGCTTTCTCCCTTACTTTCCAGTAACACTATTTTGTTCTTATAGTCTAAATTTTATTTTTGATTTATTTAGTTCATCAATTTTTCTACTTCTTTATGTACTGTATGAGTGAAATAATATGATATTTTTCTTTCTTTCTTCGTTTGGCTTATCCACTAAGCATAATGCCCTCTAGTTCCAGTAATGATATTGCAATTGGCAGATTTCATCTTTTTTTGAATAACTGAGTAGTATTCGTTGTGTATATATACCTCATCATCTTTACCTACTCATCTGCTGATGGGCACTTAGATCGTTTCTAACTCTTGATTGTTGTGAATAAAGCATTAAGAACCTTGAGGAAAACTTTGGGATTCTTCTAGGGAAGAAAATGCATGTATGCATGAACACACACACTTTTACATATATTTATATGAAGTTTAGCCATGGATTCCCATGACTCATGATTCTTAGAACTCATTATGTAAGATATTCGTCCTGGAGTCATGTGCATCCTTATTAGCTTTTGGGGACAGAAATGCTTTGCAATAGTCTCCATTCAGCTAAAATCAGTAATTCCTTTTTTTCTTTCAAATAGGTTATTTTTAGAGCAGTTTTAAGTTCACAGTCAAATTGAGTCTCACAAATACATAGTCTCCCCCATTATCAACATCCCATACCACAGTGGTACATTTGTTAAAATCAATGAACCAACATTAACTCATCACCACCCAAAGTTCATAATTTGCCTTAGAGTTCATGCTTGCTGTTGTACATTCTGTGGTTTTGGACAAATGGATACCCACAACTAAACATCATACAGAGTGGTTTCACTGCTTAAAAATTCTTTATGCTCCATATATTTGTCCCTTATCCCCCTTTTATCTTTGGCAAATTCTGGTCTATTTGCTATCTCTAGTTTTGTCTTTCTCGGAATGCTGTTTAAATAAGTTTTTTTGGTTTTGTTTTTTTTTAAAGATTTATTTATTTATACAAGCTGGGGTATAGGCCAGAGGCGTGGGGCGGCGAGAGGGTTCACCAGAGACAGAGTGGGGAGCAGAACAGGCAGATCAGAAATACACTGCTGAGGGGAGCAGCGGGCGAGGCAGGAGAGGTCTGCCGCACCGTGTGGGATTCTCCCCGGCTGGCGTCAAACTCGCATCACTCGCTGCCGACAGCTCCACAGCGCAGCACTCAACCGCTGCACCACCAGGGAGGCCCAGAATGCTGTTTAGATGGAACCACTTTAGTATGTAACCTTTTCATATTGACTTTCATTTAATAATATGCATGTTTTCTTCTTTTGCCTTTTCATGGCTTAATAGCTCATTTCTTTTTAGCAGTGAATAATATGCCATAGTCTGGATGATCACAGTTTATTTTTTTTTAAGATTTATTTATTTATGCATGCAAGAATTGGGGTGCAGGCCAGAGGTGTGGGGTGGTGAGAGGGTTCACCAGAGACAGAGTGGGGAGCAAAATAGGCAGATAGGCTGAAATACACTGCTGAGGGGAGCAGCGGGCAAGACAGGAGAGGTCTGCTGCACCATGTGGGAAGCTGACCGGGGATGGAACTCATGCTGCAGTGGCTGTGGATAGCTTCAAAGTGCTGCGTTTAACCCATTGCTCCACCAGAGAGGCCCTGATCACAGTTTATTTATCCATTTACCTACTCAAGAACATTTTGGTTGCTTCCAAGTTTTGGTAATTGTGAATAAAATTGCTGTAAACATCCATGTGTATGTTTTTGTGTAGACAGAAGTTTTCAGGTTCTTTGGGTAAATACCAAGGTACATAAGTGCTGGATCATATGGTAAGAGAGTGTTAGTTTTGTAAGAAAATCCCACTGTATTCCAAAATGTCTGTTCCATTTTGCATTTCTACCAGCAATGAATGAGAATCCTTAATGCTCTCCATCTTTATCAGCATTTGGTGTTGTCAGTGTTTTGGATCATGACCACTTTAATAGGATTGTGTGCATTTTCATAGGTGGGATCTTATTGCTGTTTTATTTTATTTTTTTTCTAATATATATTTTTATTGTTATTTATATCTTTTACATTTTGTATTCCCCTTGGGTAACCCACCACCAATTCACCCGTGATCCATCTCCGTGGTCCCTTGTGTCCTTTTCTACTCCATTTTGTGCCCTTACCCTCCCCCCCCCTCCCCCCCAAGTGTCTCTCTCCTGTTTGGTTTCCCTATAGTCCTGTTATAAGTGAAACCATTTGATATTTTTCTCTTTCTTTCTGGCTTGTTTCGCTGAGTATGATCCTCTCTAATTCCATCCATGTCGCTGCAAATTGCATGTGTTTATCTTCGTTGAATGCTTAATAGTGTTCCATTGTGTATATGTACTTTACAATTTCCTAGTGACATGATGTGGAGAATCTGTTTGCATGCTTATACTATATATATATATATATATATATGTGTGTATGTATATATACGCATATGTGTATATTATATATATGGTGACATGATTACCACAAAAAGGTTAATTAACACATCTGTCACCACACATAGTTACCATTGCTTGTGGGTAATGAGAACTTTTAAGACCTACTGTCTTAGCAACTTTCTATTATATCATACAGTATTGTAAATTATAGTCACCATGCTATAAATTTGATTCCTAGAGCTTATTCCTCTTCCAACTAGAAGTTTGTATTCTTTGACTAGTTATACCCATTCCCACCCACTCCCTGTCTCTGGCACTTACCAATCTACTTGCTGATTCTATGAGTCTGATGTTTTAGATTCTGCATGTAAGTAATATCATACAGTACTTGTCTTTCTTTGACTTATTTCTCTTAGCATAATGCCCCCCAAGTTCATCCAGGTCATTGCAAAAGGCAGGTTTTTTTTCTTTTTAATGACTGGATAATATTCCATTGTATGTCTTTAACTTATTTTCTTTCTCCATTTATCTGTTGATTAACACTTAGGATGTTTCCATGTCTTGGCTATTGTAAATAATACTGTAATAAACTTGGGAGTACAGTGTCTCTTTAGATAGTGATTTTTCCTCCAAAATTAATTAAAAATTTGCTAATTGTTCTGATAATGTTTAATAACCATTTTCCCTCCTCACTTCCCATGTCCCATCATACATTACATTTAAGTATGTTTCTAGTCTCCTTTAATCAAGATCATTTCTTAGCCTTTTAAAAAATGATTTCAACATTTTTGAATAATACAAATCAGTTATTTTGTAGACTACTCCAATTTTTTTTTTCCTATGGTCTCCTCATGATTGGGTTGAGGTTATTCACTTGGTAGAAATACCATCAAAGGGATGATGTATCCTTTTCCAGGCATAATATCTGGAGGTGCCATTACTGGTGATATTAACTTTGGTAAATTGATTAAAGTGTTGCCTTACCAGGTTTCCATTTCTCTGTAAAGTTACCTTTTCTGTCATTAATAAATGTCTTATGGAACCGTCTGGTGACAGAAAGTAGTGTTTAAAGCAACATGGAGACTTGTCCAAGGATCACAGAAGCAAGTTTGGAGTCTCCCATGCTAAGTCTCAGACAATAAGATTATTAAAAAGTGATAGTAACACACTGCACAACTTATTGTTTAAAACTGCATAAAATAATAATCCAGAAGTACACACCTATTTATAAATAAATAAGCAAACAAGTAAACAGAGGAGAAGGAAAAGTTCTGTTTTAGGTTAGAATTCTGAATAACCTAATAAAATAGAATTCTAACTGAGAAAAGTGGAGCGAGTGGTGAAAAATGAATATTTAGCAACTATTAAGCTAATAGTTGATCCGGGCAGAATCATTAATGGTAGCTAAAGCTTTCATCATTGGGTTATAATAATATGTTAATCATACCCCATCATCAATATGTAAGGAATGCCAAAAAGAGGACCACATCCTCCCTACACTTAAAATAGCCTAAAACCTAGTAGAGATTTGTGTACACAGCACTGTAACACAGAGAAAAAAGTGATGGCATAGCATGTAAAACAAAGAGGAAAAATGAAACCATCCAAGAAAGAGTACTAGATGGAACATACAAAGTGTTTGATACAGTGTGTGTTTTTATGTTGTCCCCAACATGCATGCCATCCCCCAACATTGGATGTTTTCAACAGGAAGAAAATAGGCTATTAGTTCCTGAGCCTGATGAGTTAGGAGGAAGAGATGTTTTTGCAGGCAGCTGCTCCTTTCGTTTCCATGGGAAACAGTGATAGAAGCAGTAACAGAAAAAGGAGTGGGAAGGCAATGGTTTATAGCACAGGGGGTCATTCTTTTATCAGATATCTGTACATGGCTGTTACTGGGGCCTTCTCAGCGATGTGAGGCTGTGAAGAATATTAAAGCATTGGCATATTGATAATCAACAGATTTCATTTTTCCTTGATTTCTTGGAAAAGCCTGTACTCTTGAAATTTACTTTCCCATCATCCATCAAACCCTGAATATATTGTTCTCCTTTGGTCATAGTTTCATTTTCTCTTTCACACAGTTAACAGGGAGAGAAAAATGAAGTTAGATACTGGGGTTCATGCACTCACAGCATGATTAAAATAGTATGAGAAAATAATAAAGTAAATTATTCTTTATTCTGGTTGATTGAGAAAACTTCCAAGATCACTAGTCCAAGTCTCAATTTCAAAGTTGTCACTGGAACCTGGTTCACATACCAGCCCTGTGATCCCAACATGGCTGTGAAGATTCACCTCGAGACCTGCTGGGAATCTGGGAGTGGTCACTCAGGGAGAGGAATCCACCAGCACTGTTTGGGGCAAACCAGATAACAGGGTTCATTTTTTACCATCCAGGTCAGAAGTCTAAATTCCAGGATCCAAAGAGGTCTTATCCCACTGGGCTTCCTCACTTCTGTTGTCACTAGTCAAAAGATTTGGCGTTTGGGCACAAAGTCAGTAAGGTTTGGAGACAAGCAGTGGGTCATGAGTCCAGTTGAGCAAATCAGGGTAAAAGCCTGGACTTCAGTTCCATCAGGCAAGTGGGGGAACACTTCCCTAAAGTAGAACCAGTTTAGGGATTAGATAACACAATTATTCATGAATTCACTCAAATTATTGACTGTACCCATTATGTACCAGCGATTAGATCCGATTGCGTGTGCATACCTAGACCCTTGGATCTATACCCAGTTTGTAAAGCCAATTGAAAGCATATGTAGTGGTGAGTAAGCAACCAGGGATTGGCATCATTGACATCATCTGAGAATTTCTCAAAAATGGAAATTCTACTGAATAGTAAGTGGGTCCCAGCAATCTGTATTTTAACAAATTGTGTAGATGATTTGATGTATGCTAGCGTTTGAGAACACTGATCTTTGATATTTGTTCAGATCTTGGCCGAGATTAAAAATGTTGGCTCAAGATCTTACGGGGTGGGAGTAGGGAAGGCAGGGATTGCAATTTTCCATGGGTTGCTGGTTCCATAACATATTACTTCTGTATAATTAAGCTTCTTAAAACTCTTATAAAATGCTAATTTCTGGTATTTAGAATCAATTTAACGTCTGAGTTGAAGGCAGAACTAGCAACCCTTGTTGGGAAAACTTGTGGAACTGGGAAGTTAACATCTGGAAACAAAATAGGTCCAGCTGATATACCTTTGTCTTGACCACCCAAAGTTTCCCCCAGAGGAAAGAGTGGTTTGTTGGAAGACTGCTATTGGGTGAATGGCAAGAGCCAAGGACATAAGGATAATCTGGGGCTTGAAAACGTCTATGAAACATCTCTGTCTTTCTTTTGACTATTCATTCTTTTGAACCACTGAAAATTTGATTTCTTCGTCATGATTGGTGCTTGTAGATTAAAGAATAAGAGTAATATTTCACAGCGTATATTTCATTGAATGCTAGTCCCATGGGAATGCTGCATACACAGCCCCCCTGCTGAGATGTCACACAACACATGAATAAGGTGCTGTGGAATTCTATATTAATTCATTGAGGATGTACTTATTATTCCCATTCTGCCCTGGGTCCTATTCTGAGGACCCAGAGGATACTGACATTAAAAACAACAACGACAAAACACAAAACCTGCTCAACTTGCAACTCTCAACTCCCAAACCTATTTAACTATTAAAATCTTTTATTAGGTAATATATATTCACCTCTCAAGGAGCTCGCATTCAATGGAACACTCTTTGAAAATTATGAATGTATCTGTGCAAGGAGGTACAAGGAATATGAATTCCAGGCAGCTGAAGTAAGGGAGAAATTAGGAACATTTGAGGCAAAGAAAATGTTGACCATAGAGATGTAACATTATAATTATTGTTGGCCTTTTCACAATGGAAAAAAATTTCCCATGATTCAACCTGTCTGCAGTAATTATGATTATCACAAGAGTTATTGCTTTCAGAAGCTGGGTTTATAGCACATATTTTCATTTAAGTGTTTCATGTTATTCTAGTTCATGAAGCCAACTGCTTGGAAGGGGACTGCTTAGTCTGATTGGTTATTTGTTCCCAAGTGGAAAGCAACCATATCCCTGAAACCAAGCCAAACCAAACCAACCCAAACCGTTGCATGTTAACTCAGTTCTTTTTACTGTAAACTTCAACGAAGCCTCCAAGTGCTAGTCAAGGTGACTCTAATCTTCCTTTTTTGTGTGTGCTGGAGACAAGCAGGCTGGCTAGGACGTCTTTATCTGTGGACTAAGAAGCCAACAGGATTATCCCTAAGCTTCCTTCCATCTCCCTTCAGCACAGGGGTCCTAGGGTCAGTGAAAGCCTTAGTGTAAGGGAGGAGAGACCCCTGCCATGACCTCGCCTTACTCTCCCTGGCCCCTTTTTCAGCCACCTGGGGATCCTTTGCATTTCTCTAATGAAATGTTTATCATGTTGTCTCTCCCCTGTTGGCCTTTGAATACACTGTTTTCTTGGTTGGAACACTCTTTCCTCTTCCTCTCTAGGAGGAGGAGGAAATTTCACTTCATTCTGCAAATGTCCTATCAGATATTTTCCCTCTGTGACCCCTTTTTTTTTTCCTCTCACCTTTCTCCCCCAGCAAGGTGAAGTTTAGGTGCCCTGCCAAGTGCAACTGTAACATCCTCATCTCAGCGTTTGAGCCCATCTTTTTATTCATCAGCCTCTCCTGCTAGACTATGAGTTCCGTGAAAACAGGAGCTTGGTCTATGCTGTTCACTGCTACGCCCCAGACCCAGCACATGCCCCCACTGCAATGAAGGAACGAACACTTGACTGGCTTGCGGAGAGGGAAGATGAGGAGGGTGGAGCAGGCGAGGCTGACAGGAGTATAGCCAGTGACACTTCTCCTGTGTTAGGGCCTCTGTGAAGCTCAGTTGTCCAGTGTCCCTAGACATATTTCCTGCTGGCCTCTATTCTAATGCTGGGAGGGGGCGAGTTGAGCTTTGGAGGGACCCCTGGCTTGTGGGGGAACAGCAGTTCAGGGCTCTGTGTTTTTTTGACCTGAAGGGTGAGAACCTGCTTTGGGAGAATCCTGCCTAGGAGAACTGAAGCCAGCCCTGTTCCTTCTCTGTCTGTCCTTGCCTCACTCAGCCACACACACATTGTTAGATTCTTAGTTCTGGCCTTTCTATCACTGTCGCATCTCACACCCCATTCTTTTTTCAGTGGGACATTTGGCCAGATTTACACATTGAAGATTATTTAAATTTACTATCTATATATTTTTAATACATTAACTAATAGTTTGCACTTTATACTCCTTCGGCTTCCTACATTTTACTGTAATTTTTGGACATCTGGGTTTGATGTGGTACATATACACAATGGAATACTATTCAGCATTCAAAGAAGATAAACACATGCAATTTGCAGCGACATGGATGGAATTAGAGGGGATCATACTCAGTGAAATAAGCCAGAAAGAAAGAGAAAAATATCAAATGGTTTCACTTATAACAGGACTATAAGGAAACTAAATAGGAGAGAGACACTCAGTGGGTGGGGGTGGGCGGGGGAGGGGAGGAAAAGGGCACAAAATGGAGTAGAAAAGAACACAAGGGACCACGGAGATGGATCACGGGTGAATTGGTGGTGGGTTACCCCAGGGGAATACAGAATGTAAAAGACATAAATAACAACAACAACAACAAAAAAAACAAAAAACAAAAAAAACCCCTGAAAACAGAAGGTCACGATAAAAAAAAAAAAGCACACACATTTTACTGTAAATTTTAGTCTAATGAGGATTTTTGAAAACTGTTTTGGCCTTACTGGATGCTATTTTATATTCCTTTTCACTCTGTACAGCAGGATATTTTTAGCTAAAATTTGCCCTTATTGTAATTACACTTCTCCCACCCCCTTTATTGATGTAACACTGGTTTATAACATTATACATGTTTCGGGTATACAGACGTGTCAGTATCTGTATGTTATACATTATGTTCCTCACCAAAAGTCTAGCTTCAATCCCCATACAGTTAATTAAATGTACACCCTTCTTTTTTTAGCCATTAAAAAAAAAAAAAGAATCAAAATTCTCCAGCATTTTCCTTTGCACTTTACATTTTAAAACCATTTCTGTTTGGTTTATCCTTTAGTCCTTTTTCTAGCATTAGCTGCTAAGTTAGAGATGAGAAGTGGTGATGTCTGGGGGAGGAAAGGGGTGGCTGCCGCGGCAGTGACTGCATTAGTCAGGAGTTGTTGGCCCATCTCCCGGTGCTGACAGTTCCTTACAGATGTGCTCTCCCTTGGCTACCCCCATCCCCACCCATACACAAAGGAGGTCTTTCTGGTTCTTGTTAAAAGAGAGCCTGAAGTTCACCGTGGTCAAGAAAAGGTTACATTAGGGCCTCCCTGGTGGCACAGGGTTAAGCGCTGCACTGTGGAGCTTTCTGCAGCCACGACACGAGTTCGATGCCCAGCTGGGGAAATTCCCACATCGCACGGCAGACCTCTCCTGCCTCACCCACTGCTCCCCTCAGCAGTGTATTTCCGTCGATCTTCCTGTTCTGCTCCCCACTCTGTCTCTGGTGAACCCTCTCGCCTCCCCATGCCTCTGGCCTGTACCCCAGCTTGTATGCATCAATAAATAAATCTTTAAAAAAAAGTTACATTAAATTTCTATTTTATCCAGTCAGATAATTTGGGAAATTCATAAAACAAATTATGTGGGTTGGAAGTTATTAAGACTGGCCTCAAACACTGCTCAGATTGATGAACAATGCCATCATCTTGTTCCAGAATACAATAGGGCTTCTCCGAACTACACACCACAGTCTGTGAGCATCTGACAGCCTTTGTGGAGAAGGAAAGCTTCACTAGAAAGGTGAGGGGCTACAACTCAGCTCTCTAAGACTCACTGGAGAATACTCAGTGGCCTTGATAGTCCTTTCATGAATTATTGGATGGAAACATAATAGAGAGACAAGAGTCAAAGTTGGGGAATTATATTTTTTTGACCTACTTAAAGGGTTACCCTGAGCACACTGATCCAACTCCTTTCTGGTGAGGGATTCAAATACTTGGTTGTCAGATGCTTCTAGAACTACCTGTTCTTGTCAGGCGTGGCTTTAGACCACTGACCCACGGAGGGGAGCAGGGAGTGAGCCTTAGGTAGAGTGTGGAGGGAGGAGAAAATGTTGCAGAAAGGTTTCTCTTTTTTCTTCTCCTTGTTATATAAGATGTGGTGTACCCAAAGAAACAATATACTCACCAGAAGTTAGGGTCCCATTCCAGGGAAATCTATTTCAACCCACGTTGTTCCTGATTAGATTTAATTGAATTTAATTCAGTTAACAAGGTGTATCTTTTTCATGCCAGAAAGGGGAAGTACACTTTGAGGGCGACCCATATGGTACTGAGCAAGGCAGATTGTGTATGAGGTAGGGGGAGGGGGAAGTGCAAAGATGAGTAAAAGATGGCCCCTGCCCTCAAAGAGCTCACCCTGTAGCTGGAGAGACAGATTCACACTTGATAGGGACAATGACAGTCGTAGAGGTGTTTCCAGAACAGGGAATAGTAGAAGTTTTGCTTTGAGTGGGAAAACTTAAGATTGTGGAAGATGTGGCAGCTACCCCTGAAGTATATTTGAACTAGTCTGCAGAAGCAGAAGGGTGAAGACGAAGCAGGCATTTGAGGAAGAGAAAATGGTTGGGGCAAAGATTCAGGGTAGTCAGTGGCAGGGCGCAAGAAGTGAACCCCCAGGAAGCTGCTATGGGTGATGTGAGGCGAGATGGAAACACCTAGAGGCTGGCAGACTCTGAGTCTAATCACTCTCATGGGCTAATCACTTACCCAGAAGGTAATTGTTCATACTTTTCACTTTGAGTTACAAATAGGTGTTTTTAAAAACCTAGTTCTTTTAAACAAGTGTGATCTCATCTTGGATTGAAGAGTTTGCTTGTAGACAGGAGTTTCTCACTATTAAGAGTGATTAATTGGAAAAGAATCTTTTATATTTAACTTTCTAGGGAAAAATTTGTCAAAGAACAACATTAGAGATGTTTTAATAGCTTTAAATCCTATAATTGGTTCATTCTGTAGCTCTATATCTTATTAGGGATAAAATATGCAAAGCCTTGTGCTGTTATTGAGTATAACAAATCTGCAGACTATTGTGTTATCAGGAGGAAGACTAAAGGAAAAAATAAAGAAAGGATCTCAAACAAGGATCAGATTCAAGAATAATTTGCCAGTGACAATGGAGATCTCATATCAGTGCCTATTTACTTAGGAATCTGGACACCATCATGTGTAAACTTCTTTTGCAGTCCATGGAGTGAGGACTCCATGGTCGGTGAGGAGAAAAAAAGGACATGATCACCTTTGATCATGTAACATGCCACATGATCAAACGTGATGACGTAAACATGATTTTATGTTATCTGGATATGATGCTGAGTGGAACTCAGTCCTTTATTGAGGTGAAGCATTTGTCCACATCTCCACCTTGAGTTTAATGTTCCCACTAAGAAACTGAAACATAGAAAACTCATGGGTGATTCTATTAAATTCCTGCAATTCCAGTTCATTTGTGAATCACTAATAGGTAACAATGTATGCATACATACTCCTTTTATTATAAAATGTATGGGGAGATACTTTAAGGAAATGCTTTTGAAATATTACAAAGTATTATTGTCTACGTCTGTTTTTCATTTTGCTTGATTGACATTATGTTCTCAAAGATGGACACTGCTGTAATCTGACTGTGAGATCCACACTAGTGGAAACTTCGCTGGGGAACTGTCTCATCTTATGCTTTACAGTGCTAGCTTTTTCTCATCTTACCTTTAAAAATATAGGCTCTGGTCTTTTTGAAGAAGCTTTATTTTGTCTTCCATTCTATGTTTTGTGTCTACACGAGTGACAAGAAAATCAACAATATGGAGCATTTGACTACTTACACATTTCTCCCCACTCACTTTCACTATAAGGAGGCAGTCTTTCAATTGTAAATCTCCACCTGTATGGGCACATAACAGTGTAGTTGTGGTACTAGCAATAGAAAAAGAAACAAAGCCAACAACCATAAACCATCCATAAAACAGAATATCTAGGAAATGACATGATGAATTATGATATATCACTAAAATGGCACATTACATGATTATTAAATGATACTTAGGAAAACTGCATAGAAATCCAAAAACATACTTAGGCCATAACTAAAAGGGAAAAGAAAAGCACATAATTATAATATGTATGTTGCATATGCATATGGAAGAGGACTGGAAGATAGTTTGTTAAAATGGAAATATAATAGTCCTGTTAAGACAGGCTGTGAATTTTCAAAAAGACATTTTCTTTAATGTAAAAAGAAAATGGTAATAACAGTGAATTACCAAATAAATGTTGCCATAGGTGCAGAGGGGAGATATTAATAAATAAGTAGAGGTTAGATATTGTAAAAGGGAAAAACATTGGAAAGAATGAATTTTTCTCCCCTGCATTTGCCAGCTCAGTGGATGTTAAGATCTATAGCATTAGAAACATACTCAAAATATGTAGTGAGATACTTTAGTGAAATTGTGATAGAGGGAGCTGGATTTGGCTGAGAGTCTGAAATTATCTCTCAATTTTGTTTGCCATGATGATTGCAATAGAAACTAAACTTGAAACACATGTCTAAATATGCTCCAACTTGGGTATCTTGGCTGAATTCACACTTTGAAATCAAGAAACAGTTTTTTTTTTTAAAGAACCCATGTGGATAATAAATAGGCCTATAGAGATGAAGAACCTAAAAAGAAAATTTTAAAAAAGAAGTGCCTTTTATAATCAAATTGAAACAACTATTTGGATTAATAGCAAAGTAAAGGAAACTTATTTAAAAATAAAGGAAGCCACTCAACCTAATACTTAAATTTACACTTGTCTGAAAGTTCTTAAGGGATACCAGGAACAATCCTTGTGCCTATTATGTTAATATTAACAACTTGATATCATTGAAATGACCTGCTCTGTTTTCCTCTAAAGTGCTCAGATACTTTTCTCTCCTGTTTCTCCTTTTCTTACACCTCTGCTAAAGAAAATGACCATTTATTGAATGGTACTGAAAGTGTGAATTTATGCCACTAGGTTTCCTTGCTTCATATTATAAGGGGGTTGCTTAATATAAAATACTAAGAAAAACCCAGACACAATCACACGTTTTATTTTTTCTCGTCAAACAAAGTTAAAACTCCCAGCTCAGCATTTCAAAACCATTTAAATTAAATAATAGCACTGCAGAAAGTTCCCTCAATTGCATTCTTAGATACCTTAAGCATCTTAAATAGGTGGATGGAAGAAGAAATACAAAGTTTCTTCTGAAACAGAACTTGAAACTGTGATGAAACACCTGATATCTCTAAACTAGCATTTGACTTTGGGTTTGGAAGAGTGTGTGTACGTGTGCGAGTGCGTGCGCGCATGTGTGTGTTTTATAAAGGAATTTGAGCTAGTTCCAAGAAATCAGAAATTATTTTTTCCTAACCACAAACCATGCCTTATACTACAAGCATCTCTTCTCAGACCCTTTGTAAATTTTGCTGTTTTTGTGAACATTCTTCTCAGAGGTTTACTGTCTCCTTTCCTCTAAAGATGTCCACGATGGCACATAAATTTGAAGAAGTTTTTATTCCTTAGAATTATTCAGTAAATCACCCTCATGGAACTATGATTTCTCTCTTTCAAAAGTGCATGAAAATTATGCAGAGGTATTATGATTTCAGGATACTATTCCCCCTTCTCCTGTAACCGCCCCACCCCAAATCCAAAGTAAACTATATTTAGTGCAAGAGTATGTATTAAAATATTTGGGTGTTATACCAATATTTAAAATTTTCCTCTCAAGAATGTTTTACTCTTAACATTTTCATTTTATTCCCAGAAATATATTTTATGGTATAAATAATATTTGGTAATAAATCTGCTTTCATACATCTACAAAATTCTTTTGAGTAGTAGCAAGAATTCAATCCATGTCGCATAATTGTTATCATGAATTGCATAACTTTGGCATGCATTTTTTTATAACTCATTTCCTGGCAATATATAAAATGCCTTTGATGTGGTGCCATAGAACATTCAAACTGAGAATGAATGATAGAAATAATCCAGTGTAAGTCAGTTCTACTTCTCCCATTTCAGGGAACTGAGGTATGAGACAATAAAATATGCTTAGGATCACACATCTCATTTTCCAACATTTAAGTCCTACTAAAAAAAATACATACTTTTGATGTTGAATTTGATTTAAAAATTGTGATTTTTTTAAAGAGCTAATTTTCGAGGCAGAATAATTACTACATTTAAAGAATTGCCGAGTTGGACCTAAAATAGACAAAAGGAGTATGCCCCAAATTTTTGTCCTCAATTCCCCTTTTGGGAGAAAGTAATTGAAGCTATCTGATCATTAAAAATAAATCACTATTCTTTAAAGGATGCCAGATTATCCCAATCTTCAAGATGAAATATAGTTTAATATTTCTTTTCAATAGGAATCAAATACTATTCTGGTTGCCTTCTTATCTATTACAATTGGCCCAGTGACATAGGAAAATACATCTTAGGATCCCATTATGATGTTTTTCCTCAGCAGCAAAAAATTACGTATGAACTAAACAGATCTTTGTCATGTAATGTTCATGGATCAGGTGAACTTAATAAAAACTGGGCTTTTTATTAGATTATTAGATTTAGTTAAATCTGGCAGAATCACTATTGTTTCACTGGCATTTACAATTTGGGGGGAGTACTGAATAGATGTACAAATGACATTTCCAGAATTTAACTATTGCATTTCATGTAAATCCTGCAAAAAGTTCAAAACTTTATAGACCAGATTTTAAAAGGCATGTAGAAATAAAAATTACCAGCACATGTCTCCCCGAAATATTAAAGACACTTGTAACATGTAAAATCCATTATGACTCGATGAAAACAAATTCTGAGCTATGAAAATATTATTATCAAGTCATTTTGCACCTGATGAGGAAATTATGCATGAATGATAAAGTTAAAAAACACTCCAGATAAAGACCCATTAAGTCAACTTAAATGAAACTTTAAGAAGTAACATAGCCTTCTGAAAAATTTAAAGTTTTCACATAGCTGGTCATACTTATTTTACTTCATTTGAAATGACCGGTCTTGTCAGAGGATAATACCATAAAATTTGATCACATCATTCAACTGCCAATAACTCCCCTGCCTCCCAAAATCATCCCACTTAAGGAGAGATGTGGATATTCTACCTTGATTTTTTTTCCTTCACCAAAGACCTTAAGTGTGAACAGCTTTTCACCAATCAAGAATCATTGCATATAATGAAGCAGTCAATTTGTTTTTTCTTTCAATTTCTTCAGCCCTTAAAGCAGCTCCATTTCCCTAAGGAGAGCTCATGTCTGGTATCTGCAGTTCACTTTAGAGTAATCTGCTTCCAGCGGGTGCTGGGTAGCACTTTTTGGGGTATTTTACAAAAGATCCAACAGGATTTAAAAGGCAATTGGAACTGCTTCCTCTCTTACCACTTCTTCTTCCAGTGTCCTTAACCCTTGTTACCTTTCCCTAAAATAGGTCCCCATCATGCCTATTTACATGGCTCTCAGGCACTGGAAGTTTGCACACCCATCACATACCAGTCCATTTCTAACAGTGTGAAGGCTGTTGGAACCAGG
This sequence comes from Scalopus aquaticus, assembly GCA_004024925.1. NCBI lineage: Eukaryota > Metazoa > Chordata > Mammalia > Eulipotyphla > Talpidae > Scalopus > Scalopus aquaticus. Next base: position 65,161 of record PVIJ01006327.1, on the reverse strand, counting down.
CAGTTTCCTTCCATTGGGAGCTGAGGGTAGTCATGTTTCTATCAACACTGAGAATCTTGGATGCAAAGCCTAGACTATTGTCTCATGGTCCCACCTGTCTTGGCTCTGATTGATGTAACAACAATATCTGTCATAGGGGCTTTTCTGCTTGTAGGAGCAAACGATGATACTGTCCTGGGGCACGAAGAAGATGCTGTCCTCGGGCTCAGGGCACTCGGACCTGTCCCAGGCTGAGCACTTGGCATCCAAGGCACTGTAGGCAAGGGAACTGCCCGAGGGACAGTAGCCGTCCAGGTATCTGGATGTCTCTTCCCGATGCCCGATCTGGACTGGGCTCTGGCATTCTCCTTCCTCCGTGGGTGTGGAGGTGGTAATGGAGCTGGCCATTGGCACCTCACTCTGCCCCTGGGGGGGAGGCTTCCCCCTGAGGCCCACCTTCTTAGCCAGCTCATCGGAGCTCCCCTTGCCTGACTCCAGGTCCGAAGGGGTCCTCAGCAATTCTACTACCTCCTTGTCCTTGGGTTTCCGGAAGCATGGCAGCTTGCGGACCCATAGCAGCTCATTCTCAGGCCACTTGGTGCATCCCTCAGTTTTCCTGGCCAGGGCAATGGCCGCAATGCCTGGTAGGCAGATGGCTGGCCCGATGGCCAGGAGTGGGATGTTACCCAGAGTCTCTCCTTTCATCCCAGAGACGGTGAACATGAAGCCAAAGACCAGGAAGACACTGACCAGAGCCACGACCAGTCCAGTCCTCGGGTTAATGTCATCAGGCCGCATCTTTTACTCCATCCAGGTTGGGGGCTGCTTGTTGGTCAGGGAGCAGCAGTCCGCTCTTCTGTCAGAGGTGAAACCCCCCTGAGTTAAAACAGAAAAGCCAAGTCAATTTCCCACCTACCAACTCTTTCTTACTCTTTGATTCTACTTCTCTCTCCTTTTCTCTCTCCTCTCTTGTGTTCTTTCTCTCTCTCTTGCAACCTCTGTCTCTCATATAAATAGCCACAAACTCGGGTACCTGAGGTTTCCTGGCGTCTCCAGGGAGCAGGAAAAGAAGCCAATCTGAGTCTCCTCAGACACCTCCACACAGCAACAGACCGCTTGGTTCTTCTAGAAAGAAAACCTGGCTTTTCCCGCTGAGTCCGCTTCCAGGAGGTGGGACGTGGAAGCGTGTCTTTTCCAACAGTGCCCGTCAGTGCCAGAGGTCTGGAAGCAGAGCCAAGGCGCAGCGCAACGCAGCGCCCGACCGTGTGCGCTGAGCACTGGGTGCTGGAGGGAGGACTTAGTCTGGGAAAGGGGGAAAGCGGCGCTCGAGCCTGGCCTCGTTACATCACTTTTAGAGCAGGCTCAGAAACAAAGCAAGACGCGCGGGGGATCGAGGGGGGTCAGACCCCGGGGAGAGGCCATCCGGGCTGAAGAAGCTGCCCGGGGTCCTGCTGGGGGTGTTTAGAACGGTCAGGGTTCATTCCGCCGCTGCCAGAAAGAGCTGAGCAGGGTTCCTGGACCCGCTTCCGTGTCCGGGGAGGGTCTGGGGCTCGAGGCTGCCGCTCGCGATAGACTCGACTCAGATCCGTTTGTCCACGGGTTCCGAGTTCAGACTCCGAGAGCCAGAGGTGCCAGCTGGAGGTGTACCTCGAAAACCTGGACCCTGGGTGACACGATTCAACTGATAGCAATTCCCAGGTTACCGGTTAGCCCGCCTCTCAACCCGAGGTTCTCGGGTCTCAAAGGGCTGCACTTCTTCAGGGCCCTTTTAACCGCAGCTGCTCTCTGTCCTGGTGCTGGGTGAACTCGGTGCGCAAAAGCGCGCCTGTAGCCGGGTTGGCGCACTCTCAGAGCTCAAAGAAACAGCCCGGCAGTTGGTGGTGAGGGGTAGGTAGGGTCTTGCTCCGGCTTTGAAGCGTCACCAGAATTCTTCCCGACCCCGGTGTTCCACCTGGAGGAGGTGGCCTTGGAGCCCTGATCCCGCTGCTACATACATGGCCGTGGCGCCAGCCTGGACGGCTGTGTCAAGGGTTAAAGGCTTTCGCTCTCTGAGTCCCTGATCGCCCATTCTAGCACTTCGCACCCAAACATCCAGACAGAGAGGAGACATCTTGACCCAAGGTCCTGGTGTCGCATAGGGTGGGGAGGGAGAGCAGTCAGACCAGCCGACATGGCCACCATGCCGCTCCAATTTTGGGCAATGCTCTCCTCCCTTGTTGAAATTGTTGTGAAGAACCTGGCTCCTTCCCACAGCAGCCAGTGATAAATTCTTCTGACTGGGGGGCCAAGACTGACTTTGGCTGTGGTGCTTTAATAAGGCTGCCGGTTTTGGGCATTTAGGGTTGGTAGGTGGGGAACAGTGAGGGATAAGTGGGGGCTGGCGTCTGGTGCTGTGTGTCAAGGTCCAGCTTTGGTGGAAAGAATGTGGATAACCAGGCTTACCTCAGTTAAACCAGCTGCGTGTCTTTGGGCAAGTGATTTAACCTCTCTAGGAATCAGCCCATCTCTAAAATGAGAATATCAATACCAAACATGTGAGGAAATCATTGTAAGAACTGAATAAATGTAATGTGCCTGACACAATGCAAAATGTGTTGAAATGTATATTTGCATAGTATGTGTTAATCAGTGTAAAACACAAGCCGGCAGCCATTTCTCTGCCCACCTGTGCTTATGCAGGTGCTTTCCTTTACCAACTCTGTCCCTCTGCAGGGCAGCGGCCTGCCTGTCTGCCCATGACCTGCACCATGCAGGCCTCTCTCTTAGCAAACCTGCCCCCTCAGAGGGGCAGCTCTTCCTGCCCACTTGTGTCTGTACAAGTGACCTTTACTTCTTTGTCCCTTTCCCTAATAAACCTGTTCTTTAAGTTTAAAAAAAAATTAAAAAAATAAAAAACAAGCCAAGCCTGTGGGGGCTAAGGCCCTTTGACTTTATCCATAAGGCAATGGAGAACCATGGACATATTTTAAGCAGGGACCAACACACAGGATTCCATCTTTGACAGATGGTAAAGCAGGTTAGAGGATAGATTAGAGGGGTAAGAGTGGGGAGCCAGTTCAGTACACCAGGCAAGACTGACAGGGGCCTGAAGATTCCAGCTATGAGGTGGTGGATAAAAGTGATTTTGAAGGATATATAAAGGTAAAATCGCATGTCTTGGGTGGAAAGAAGTGAGATGGAGGCAGGAGTGAAGATGGACTCCCCCCTCCACCACCCAGTCTCTTACACTTTCAGCTAAGGTGGTCAGGATTCAAAGTCCTAATCTTCATCCCATCACCTATTGTCCTCATTTTATACTCACACAGATTAGATAGCCGCAGTGCCTCTGGGCCTAGAAACATGGTTTCAGAACGAAGGGGGAAAGGCAAAGAGCCCAAGTGTCCATTTATAGCAGGAAAATAGTCTCCTTATCAGCCCCATCAAGTCAATCAAGACTTTGCTTTCTTGGAGCAGATTTATTGCTACTCTAAAAAAAGATTAGGGTTTTATTAGCTTTGAAAAAGGGAAGAGTGGATATTAGGGAAGCAACTAGCAACCTGTCCCAGGTCTGTTGAACTCTCTTACCTCATTGAAGCCCTGTCTTCCCTTGCCTTAACTAACACCATCTGTCCCAGTTTCCCTCCTAGCTCTCTGGCCTCTGATTTGTAGGCTACGTTATTTTATTTTTATTTTTAACACAGCTCTTTAGTGTTGATATTCTGCTGGTTATGTCTCTGTTTTCTCTCCCTTCTTATTTTGTAACAGTTTCAAACACTGGCTGCATAAGTGGCGTTTACCTCTTTATTTTTCACCTTATCTCTCAGATTTAAATTTATGACATCTAATTGTCTGCTTGATGTCTGTGTGGCATACGGACACCTCCAACTCAACATGACCCAAACTGAGCTTATTGTATTTCTTTCAAACTTGTTCTTTCTCAGTTGTCCATCGTTCTTCCCGTTTGCCCAATTGAGTGACTTTGGAATTGTCCTCTATTCCTTTCTCTCCCTAACAACCCTCCAAAAAGTACCCCAAGTCCTCACAGTCTTACCTCCAAAGTCCCTTGATCTTGCCTCTTCTACCTGCAACAGAGGCATGTCATTTATCCCCCGGGCTTCAATTTCCTGTGAAACAAGGGTTTATTTGTTTTTTTAAATATATATCTTTTATTTATATCTTTTACATTATTGTGTATTCCCCATAAAATTCCCAACACCTGTTGGAGGCCGGCTCCGACCGAGGTTGGGTTCCCCGGGGTGGTGGGGAAAGAGGAGGCGGCTGTGAGTTCAGTGGAGAAGAAAGGGTGGGGAGTGAGAGACAGCACACACCATAGAGTGTGATCAGGCCGTTCCACTTTATTATTCGAGAACAGGGTTTTTAAAACATAAGAAGAATTAAGTACTGACAATGGCAGGGTGATTACAGATATTCAGATGCATAATCAATTACATACTTTGAGGAGAATTGAGGAACTTTGGAAAAATGTCTTGTTGTGATGTAAATACCAGCAAGGTACAGGACATAAGTGTCAAGCTTTGCCCTAGGCCTAGGGTGGAGGCTGCGGTCTCCATACCTATTGTCTGAAACCAAGACCATAGTAAAAGAAACATCTTTATGCTAATCTCTGGAGGAAACAATCTAAGGAACTATATGCTGATTTTTTGAGGCAAGGAAGGGAAATAGGGGAAGGGATTAAATGTTCTTTGTTTCAAACATTAACCCTTGACCGGGCAAGGACACTTCACTGTCAGAAGGACATCTCTTTGCCAGGATCTAATGAGAAAGGCATGCAGGCATGGTGGAGAAACTTAGTTATTGTTCTCACCTGAAATTATACTTAAATTATTGCAAGAAGAAATATCACATCCTGACTTATGGGAACACTTCCTTGAAGGCTCGCCACCCATAAAGTGACCTTGTCAAAACAATATGGGGGTCTAGGCTGCGATAACCACCAATTCACCCATGAACCATCACCATAATCCCTTGTGCTCTACTCTTCCCCGTTGTGATCCCTTTTGCTCCCCCTTCCTCACAGAATGTCTCTTATTTATAGTTACCTGCTAGTTTTTTTTTAATTTTGTTACTATTTTTATTTTTTCCTTCTGATCCCTTATTTGGTTCCCCTGTATTCCTTCTATAAGTAAAACCATTTGATATTTTTTTCTTTTTCCGTCTGGCTTATTTCACTGAGCATGATCCCTTCTAGATCCATCCATGTTGCTGCAAATGGCATGAGTTTATCTTTTTTGATTGCTGAATAGTATTCCATTGTGTATATGTATGACATCTTCTTGATCCAGTCATCTATTTCAGGTCATCTGGATTGTTTCCACATCTTACCTGTTGTAAATAGTGCTACCGTAAACATAGAGGGTGCAGGTATCTTTTTGAAACAAGGGTTTTGAATGAGGAGTCAGCTCTGCTAGACAGACTGGTTCTCTGGTATTCAGATCTGGAGGGTTGAGCCAATGCCAGTGTTGTGCAGATGCTCTGACAATAGTGCTGGGAAGCAAGTTGGATGCTAAAGAAGCAACATTGCTGAACAGAGACCTCCTCTCACTTGTATAAGCGTCTAATTCCATTCTGACATTTAAGTCATTCAGTTCATCTACTTAGGCGTTAGATAAGACCCATGCATAAAACCACAGGAAACTTCAATTACTGTTTAATTATAAGCCTCATTATCAAAGCAGTTTCTTCTTTGAGGTGATTTCACATGGTCTTTGAACAGCAGGTATACTTACCCCAGTCAGCAGCAAAAGTGGGTGGGGGTGGGAGCCATCCCTCAGGGTCACAATATTTAGAGACAGAAAAAGCCATCTCACTATTTAATTTCGTGTCTGTGCAGGCTGATTGCACTAGGATTTTTGAAACCCTAAACAGTTCTTGCAGTGCTGTGAGCATAACAGCCATGTACAAAAGCTTTTCATCAACAGAGAAAGGAAGTTCAGATTGTAATGAGGCTTTGGAATGTGGGTGTTTAAGAAGGAAGCACAGAACCTTTTATTTCTGAGATTATAGAAATCATGGAATGGTGGAATTTTAAGATACCGCGTAAGGTATCTTCTCTAACTCCCTGTATTGTGCAGATGATACACAGACAAATTGCATCTACTCAGTATTACTTGACTATTCATTCTATGTTGGCACAGTGCTAGGTGCTGGGTATACATGCAAATTTTATGACATGTTCTGCTGTCATAGAACTCACATTTACAGAGCAAGATGTGTTAGGATAGAATAGCTTGTGCTGTGGCAGCAAAGGACTTCCAGACCCCAAAGACTGCTCATACTACATTCCTGCCAGTGGCATCTGCAGCCCTGCTCTATGTTACCTTTACTATGGATTCAGGCTTTACTATGGATTCAGAGCAGCCTCCACTGGAGGCATTTCCAGTCCATTGGATCCAGGCAAACAGAGGCCCTATGTTGAGTTCACTTTAGCAGCTTCTCTCTGTCTCTTCCAGCTGCGCCTCTCCCTCTAGGCCAAAGAATCCATCAAAGTATGTGTCTCACCTGGAGACCTTTCCCCCTTTCTAGACCATGTGACACTTGGGACCCCAGAGGGCCCTGCCCAAACAGTCCTATGCTTGCTTCAAGGGCTCATGTACAGCTCTTCATCAGGCCCATCCTCCCAAGACATGACCAAACTGCAGATTTTTTTGGCATGTGGTATTGTCAGGGGACCACTGTGTTTTGTGTATGGATAAAACTCAGGCATGCAAGATGGGGTGCATGTCTGCATGTCTGCATGTCAGGCCCTCCTTGGTTTAGAACAGAACCAGGGGTGGGAAGAGAAAGGCAGCGTTCGTTTCACTCTTGCCTGGAACATTGTAAATGTTAGAGACAGGCTCAATTGGATGGTTTGGGGAAAGGAGGGGCAAGTTCCAACTCATGTCTTAATAGGTTTAGGTTGGGTAGAGAAGAGAAGCAGGGAAACTAGTTAGGTAACTTATTGTAACCAAACAGGTGAGCAGTGATGGTGGCTTGTATTCGTATGTTAGTTATGAATGTGGCAAGACTTAGATTCTTACATTGTTGTTAATTTTTGGTCATTGTTTGATTTCTCCCCTCAGGTGTAGTCCCCATAATACTCCCACCACCATAGCACCTGTGATCCATCACCACAGTTCCTTGTGCTCTTCCCTCCCCTATTTTGACCTCCCTCCCCTGCTGTATGCGTCAAATCTATGGTCAGCTTACAAGCTTTGTCTTTTTCCTGACCCTTTGTTTGGTTTCTCTGTATTCTACATATAAGTGAAATCGCCCAATCTTTATCGTTTTTCTTCTGACTTACTTTGCTTAGCCTAATCCATTCCAGCTTCAGATTCTGGATATATTTTAATGTAAAGCTGACAGTATTTGTTAATATAATTAGGATGTGAGGTAAACTGAGCAACCAAGGATAAGTCCAAGATTTGGAATTTGAGGTGGAAAGCGAGGAACTTTGTTCAGACATGTTGACTTGCCATGTCAAAGTGGAGATATTGTAGAGTTGATGTGTGAATCTGAAGCTTGAGGGAGAAGGCTGGGCTGAGGTATAAATTTGAGAGCTGTTGGGACATGATTGGCATTTACAGTCTTGGGACTAATAGAAATCATAGGGAAAGGAGCAACAATAGGTTAGACAAGTTCAAGTACTGTGAATGAAGAAACATCAACATTTTGATGCCAGGCAGGTGAGGAGGAACCAACAAAAGAAACTATGAAGGAGTAACTGGTGAGGTGAGAAAATGAAGAGATGTCCAAGAAACCAAAAGAGGAATGCATTTCAAGGAAAAGAGTTATTACATCGGTTCTGTTGATAGATCAAGTGTGAAGAGGACTAAAATGTGATCACTGGACTTAGCAGCATGGAGTTCTTTGGTCACCTTTACAAGAGCAGTTCTGGTGCGGTGGGTGGGGGTGAAAGCTGTATTGCAGTGAGTCCAACGGAGAAAAGAGGAACTGGAGGTCAGGAACAGAGTTTTTTGTTAAGAAGAACAAAGAAAGGAGTTGATAGTTAGAGATGGGGTTGTGAGATCAAGAGAAAATTTTTTAAGGAGCTCTCTTAACATTTTTCCTGGATAGTTGTAAAATTGGTAAATTTGAATGATAGTAGTATACCATTTTATCCATTAAATTAATAAATATAATGTCTGAATAAGGGTGGGTCATAGCCAACCTTTTGAAGAAAAAGAGTTTCTTCCTAGGGGTGTTCCACTGAAATGAACAATCACATATAAAAATCTGTCCAGACATGTCAGGAACCTTGAAAGGCTCATATCCTTTGTATGACCATTATATTGGAAAATGTCAATAATAGGTAAGTAAGTATTGATGGAAAGAATAGACCCAGGTATTATCTGAGTAAATTAATCAGCATTTACTTGTCTCAAGGTATAGAATGCATACCACACAGCTTCACCAACTGGCACACAGTTGGTGATGGTAACATCTGAATACGGGAGGGTCATCTCCAACCTTCTGGAAGTGAAAGAATTTCTAGGTTCACAATATATAAGGCTTATGCCCATGAGGCAGATTCAGGCCTGCTCACAGTCTGGCCTCATACCTGCTGAGACCACTCAGTGTGATAGTAGGGAACAGTTCATGAACCATAAACAAAATCCTCATTATCATGTTTAGACACTCTAGGTCCACATAACTGTGCACTCTTGAATTCAGTGCTATGAAAACAGATTGGGTACTGTTTTGTTGAAGTCCCCAAAAGTCAAACAAATAGTGCTTTAGACCAGCTATTACTATACTGTCCCATGCCCTAGCCATTAGTCTAGAAGGATATTAAATTTTAAATTACAAATCCAGTTTCTCAGTTGTACATCAACATTTCAAGTGCTTATTAGTCATACATGGTGATTGGTTACCATATTGGACAGAGGTCTAAAACATTTCATCATCACAGAACATCCTATTAGATAGTTCTGTGTTGCTGTGTCACTGTTCGGGTGCCACTTGTTGCGTCGGGAGCAACACCACACAGATGACATGGGAGTCGTGGAGCAGGCTACGGAATGTAGGATGCTGCTCAATGAGCGAGATTCTGACCTTTTTATTTTCAGAATTATTACGCAACATCAGTTACAGAAGTCAGGATGACGAGGAGAAAAACATGGGAAAAACTAAAGAATGTGTTTTTGTCATTAGGGGCTTCTGGGGACATGAGTCTGCTAACCGGATGATTCTTATCTGTTTAGCCACCAAATGTTGTAATTGAGATTATACCCCAAACCCTCTGGTATGGTTCTAATCTTATCAACAAGACTTACCACTGATCAACTTCTGGGGTCCCTTGTTATGCACCAGTCCTCAGCCCCCGAGGCGTTCCGGGTCATACATCGTGATGCATAAGTCAGGAGTACGCTTTATGCACCTGTCGTCAGCCCCCCGGGCTTTCCCGGTCATACCTCGAGGTGCATAACCTTCCCAGAGTGATCTAGTTTTCTATTTCTGGTTGATATTGGAAGGCACCTTGTAAGGTCTTGCTATGACTTAATTAATTGGGCAGCTCTGGCCTTAGGAATGCAGAACTGTAGATAACAATTAGTGGTCAAACAGGCTGCTTACGTTTAGCAGACCCACAGTTCTGTGCTATAGGCTTGTCATGATGTACTTGGCTCGGGGGTTATTGTTCTAGCAATCTTACCCGTGGGAATAACCAATGGAACATAAAGAATAAATTCACAGTGCCTTAATAGTAAAGCATTGGAATATTCAGTAACAGAGGAAAGATTATATATAGTTTGGTACATCCATTGAAGAGAATATTGCACACTCAGTTGAGGGAATATTATACAGCCATAACATTATATTTTAAAGGTTTTTTTCGTGTCTTGTAAAAATGGTCTCAATAAATGTTAATAAAAAAAACTAAGAGTAAGAAATTCTGTGTTTAACAGGGCCCAGTTTACTAAAAAAAAAGTTATAATGGAAAAAAGACTAAAGGGAAATTCTCTCAAAAAATGATTAGTGGCTATTTCTAGGTGGTGAAACATTATATAATATTTATTATTTTCTTTATTTCTTTATGAATTTCCCAAATTTTCTACTTTTATAAAAGTTTCTTTTTAAATAAAAGAATGGTTTCTTGCACATATTAAACACTGGGTAGTTAGTGATTCCTGAAGACTTGAAAGACTAAAAGAACAAATTAGAATTTTCCCAACTTTACATTTGATCTGAGTTGTCCTGTCCCCTTCCCCGTCTCAGTACTTCCTTACAGGAAGGAAGAGAGTAAAGAATGAATTGAAAAGATGAAAATTGAAAGAGTAAACAGATTTTTATATTGAATTAGAGTTGGGCCTTGTGATTCTTTTCAAATTTATACTAGTTACCCATGAAATTTCTTCTAGCCCTGTATTCAACCTAGAAAATAATAAATACACTATTTCTCCCTTTTTTACTTAAAGGTGATTGTTTTGATGCACCAGTTAAGGGCTTGATTTTTTTTTCTTCTTCTTGGCTATAACTTTGAGTCATTTATTTAACAAATATATTAAGAGTCTCCTACTAACTGGGCTGTGTTCACACCTCCTCTGTGCCTCCTGCTTCTCAACCTCTTGGGAGATAACTAAGACCTTCACTAAAGGCTACATTTGCACCTCTAACTTTCCATATTCTACTTGGAACCTCCAGAGATGTAAAGTAGCTTCAATTGTTTTTCCAATGCTGAATTAACAGAGTTTAAAATCTCTTGTAGCTCATTAGAGTTCATTCGATTGTGCAGACCACAGTACAAAGTGAAAAGGAAGCCCAGAATTTTCACAAACCTTTCTTAAACTAAAGGATAAAGCTGGTGCTAGTAAAAGTGTTAAACTAATGGTTCTAAAGATGAAAGTCTGAGGAATTTGAGTGGTTCCCCGGAAATATCCCTTTGTTCTCTAGGGCTGAGCTTATTCAACAGTTTAGATCTTTTTCTATGTTGTCTTTCTTTTGATTCTCTATCAGATTTTCAACAAGGGAATAAAGGACAAGAAAATGGACTGTTAGGGATCATGAAGGGTTGGAAACAGAGAATTCTGATGTGGTTTGATCTCCAAACCAAAGATTGGTCTGGTTTTCTTATTCTTTTGTCCTTAGATTAAATATAGAACACTGACATGTTTAATCTTTTGATAAAGTACTTATTTATGAAAATCCAGAGACCATCACCTCATTTTACCATTTTATTTGACATGTGTTAACAGTTTTGTTTAGAAACAATCAGAATCATATGCCAAGATTCACATGTATGTGTGTATATATATATATGTATATAAAGACTATGTTAATTTTAATATGAAAAACATGAGATGATTATATAAATGATGTTACATCAATACACTGGTATATTATACAGTCATGATAAATAAATTGGAGAATAGATAAAGATGGTGGACCAAATACACATACCTCCCCAACCTCAGGTTCCCAAAACCTACCAAAGGGGTTAGAGATATATGTGAGAGGGTATTTTTTAGATTAATTTCACCAGAGTCTTGGAAAACAGGAAGAAAATCATCAATAGAACAGGATTCTCTGAAACAAAGAATGTTGGTGAGATCTAACTGATGAAAAAATACATGTAATCTACCAAAACCCCCTAGTAATGCTATACCTCAATGTGATGTAAGTGCTACATGAACTTAAGAGTGATGATTTCCCCTAAACTGCAGAAATAAGGTTACCTTTTTAGTGTTAATAAATTCATATGCAGTGAAAGAATATCCAGTTGCAGGAGGTCCAAGAATTTGTCCAACTATTTGTGAATGAAGAGATTTGAAGGCACTAAAATACTTAGGGCAGTTTGTATATATTGTTAGGGATTAAAAAAAATACCAGCAATTCCATCATATTTCATCCTTTACACACAAAGTATATAACTAGAAAGTGTTAATCACTACCAGCTAAAGACAAGGAAGAACCAATGGGTCAGATATTTTCTATATTTATTCAATATTGTTATCAGAGGAAAGATGGTGTCTACAGGGGTAGGGTATTTTATCAGGTTTTAGGATCTCCTAACATCTAAAATCTTTTTTTTTTTTTCATTAAAAAAAATTTTTATGCATGCAAGCTGGGGTCCAGGCCAGAGGTGTAGGGTGGCAAGAGGTTCACCAGAGACAGAGTGGGGAGCAGAACAAGCATATCGAGGGAAATACACTGCTGAGGGGAGCAGTGGGCAAGGCAGGAGAGGTCTGCCACGCCATGTGGGATCTCGCCAGTCGGGAGTGGAACTCACGTAGCCGCTGCTGACAGCTCCACAGCGCAGCTCTTTGACCTGCTGTGGCACCGGGGAGGCCCTAAAATTTTTTTTTTTTTTAAGATTTATTTATTTATTTAAGAACTGGGCTGTAGGCCAGAGGTGCAGGAGGGGGGATGAGAGGATTTGCCAGAGACAGAGTGGGGAGCAGAAAAGGCAGATCTACTGAAATTCACTGCTAAGGGGATTGAACTCATGCCATGCCGCAGTGGTGATAGCGATAGTGTGATAGCACTGAGACTTAACCCCTACACCACCTGGGAGGCCCCTGCATCTAAAATCTTTAAAGACCTTTAGCACGCGCGCTTGTGCATGCACGATCTCTCTCTGTCTCTCTGTCTCTGTTTCGCTGTCTCTCTGTCTCTCTGTCTCTCTCTCTCTCTCTCTCACACACACACATCCCAGATAACCTTCTGATGATTTTGACTTCTCATACATTCTGGTGTTGTGAAGATTATGATCACCATGGCCAGGGTATGTCTTCCTTCTTCCCTCTCTCCCTACCCACTTCCTTGTTTAAAATAACTTTGTTGAGATATAACTCACATACCATACAATTTACCCATTTCAAGTATGCAATTCAAAAAATTTTAGTGTATTTACATAGTTGTGTAACCCTCACCACAATCTGATTTTAGAACATTTCCATCATCCTAAAAAGAAACCTGGTGCCCATTTATAGTACTCTTAATTCCTACCGTCTGTCCTAGACAACCACTAGTCTACTTTCTGCCTTTTTTGAATATTTTTGAATATTTTATAGAAATGGAAATCATGTAATATGTGTTCTTCTGTGTCTGGTCTCTTTCATTGAATATAACATTTTTGAGGTTCATTCATATTTTAGCATTATTAGCACATTGTTCCATTTTATTGCCAAACACTATTCCATTGTATACCATATTATGTTTATTTATCAGTTGATGGACATTTGAGTTGTTTTGACTTTTTGGCTAATACAAATAATACTGTGAACGTTTATGTATACATTTTTGTGTGTATATTTGCTTTCATTTGAAATGTGTGTTGCTGGGCCCTATGCTAACTCTAATTTGTGAGAAGCTGTCAAATGGCTTTCCAAAGTAGTTGCTTCCCTTCATTTTTATACTTTATTATTCATCCTGAATTATTTTAAAGTAAATTATAAACCTCAAGATATATCACTTAACCAAAAACTACTGTTCCACCTAAACATTGTAAATAATTTCTTATCATTAATTCAAATTTCCATAGACATGAATATTTGAGTCACTAGAAATTAATGTTTCCCTTTGTAAACCGGTAACATGACTTTCTAGTTTGCATATCAGCCTCCTGTGAATTTTGTTGTTATAACTGAGCTTTCTTTATTGAGTTGTTTATTGGATGACTTAACTGACTGTTGGCCATTCAGATTCTTCTATAAATCTGGAGCTGGTATACTGTGAGAGCAAATGTGTGAACTTCAGGAAGTCAAGTTGAATAGTGAGGTGGATTTAGGAGTTGGCCACCATATCAGCCACAAGCAAGAATAATAAGAAGAGAAAATGAGAGGAGAATGAGAGGAACAGAGCAAATGGGCTGAGAGAAGTCGAAATGAGAGGACACATACACGTGAGAGAAAGAGTAACCTCAGTCTTTGATGGGTCTCCATTTCCAAATCACAGTATAAGAGAAAAATAGCCTTTTTCCTATTCCTGGTTTCCATAATGAGGGGTTTTTCCTAATATGAGGTTGACTTTTCTCTACTCAGGGGAACTGAGTACTTATCTTTCTGGTAAATCTGGAAAGGATAACTGAGCATGTTTGGATAGAAGTGAAGGGACACAGGAACAGGAATTCAAGTCTGTTCCTTCACAAGGGAGGCGAGTTTTACAGGTCTAGCAATGGAATGGGGTGGTGCTATAGGCAAAGTGTTTGTGTTCCCCTCAAATTCATATATTGAATTTCTAACCCTTGATGTGATACTAAGAGGTGATCAGGTCATGAATGTGGAGTCCTTGTGAATATCATTAGTGCCTTTTTTAAAAGGTTACTGAAGTTTCCCTAATCTCTCCCATCTTCCAGCAAGTCACCTATGAACCAGGAAGTGGGTCCTTATCACTGAATCATCCAGTGTCTTGATTTTGACATTCTAGTTCCTAGAACTGTGAGAAATAAATTTTTGTTGTTTTTAAGCCACCCAGTATTGGTATCATGATCTGTGGTATTGTGTTAACAGCAGCCTGAACAGATTAAGATGGGTGGGTAAATCAGACGAATTGTGAAGTCAGAGTGAGCAAGTATGCTTAGCTAGCAGACTGAGAGCCATGCTCCAGCCTGGTCTCCTTCAGTAACAAAGGCTGTATTTTAGCTTCTGTAGGCTTTTTTCTCAATTTCTTCAGCACCGCTTGGGTAAGAGGTGTGCCATTTATTGAGTGTTCTTCCAAGATTCTACTATCCACATTCTCACAAAGATCATCAGTGCTTCCTGCCCTGTGCAATTTCCTAGTATCCTTTTAATAATGGCCCCTTATTTGGAGTTTCAAACTAACTCCTCCTTGAGTCCAAGGTGTCATAGTTAGCATAAGCATTTCTCTGAAAGTGATGCCTAGAACATAAACTGATAGTGAATTTAAGTTTTTGCTACTAATTTGAAAGAGATGATTCAGTTGGACATAGAAAGCAGTAGTATAATTTTTGCATTTTTATTGACATATATACATAGAGAAATGAGCACAAATCACTAAAGTACATCTGAATGACTTTTCATGAAAAGAACATGCCCATTTAACCAGCAACACTGTATTTTTTTTAGGGATTATAGATTCAGATCTCTACAAATGTATGTTTTCACATCATGCCCACCACCTAAGCCCTAGTAATATCCCACTGTGTTACATTGGGCCCCCTTACTCCTCACTCCCACCCCACTACTCTCCCCTTCTGGTTGCCTCAGTTTTGCAATCAGATGTCAAGAGTTTGTTAGTGGTTTGGTCTTGTCTGACCCTTTGTTTTGTTTCTCTGTATTCCACATGTAAGTGAAATCATCCTGTATTCATTTTTTTCTTTCTGAATTATTTCTCTTAGCTTATCATTGATTGCAAATGACAAGAGACAATCTTTTTTTATAGCTGAGTAGTATTCCATTGTGTATATATACCACATTTTTCTAATCCACTCCTCTGCCCTTGAATATTTAGGTTGTTTCCATAACTTGGCTATTGTAAATGGAGCTGTAGTGAACATAGGAGTACATATATCCTTTAGAATTTTTGCATTGTTTGGGTAGATACCTAGGAATAGAATTACTAGATCGTGTGGTAGATCCATTTTTAATATTTTGGGAAACTTTCACAGGGGATGAACTGGTCTACATCCCCACCAATGGTGTACAAGTCTTTCTTTTCTTTTTTTTTTGTTCATTTGTTACAAAATTTTTATTTCCATATATATTTTTTATTGTTATTTATGTCTTTTACATTTTGTATTCCCCTTGGGCAGCCCACCACCAATTCACCCGTGATCCCTCTCCATGGTCCCCTGTATTCTCCTCTCTTCCATTTTGTGCCCTTATCCTCCCCTCCCCCCCAACCCCTGCCGCTGAGTGTCTCTCTCCCACCCGGCCTCCCTATAGTCCTGTTATAAGTGAAACCATTCGATATTTTTCTTTTTCTTTCTGGCTTATTTCACTGAGTATGATTCCCTCTAATTCCATCCATGTCGCTGCAAATTGCATGTGTTTATTTTCTTTCCATGCTGAATAGTATTCCATTGTGTATATGTACCACATCTTCTGGATCCAATCATCTATTTTTGGACAGCTGGGTTGTTGTACAAGTCTTTCTTTTCCGCCACCCCCTAGCCAATACTTGTTTTTTGTTTGTTTGTTTGCTTGTTTTTGATGTAGGCCATTCTCACAGGTGTGAGGAAGTATCTCATTGCAGTTTTGATTTGTATTCTCCTGATAAGTGGTGATGTGCATCTTTCGATATTCCTGTTGGCTAGCCACATGTATTCTTTGGAAAAGTATCTATTTAGCTCTTCTGCCCATTTTTTGATTGGGTTAATTGTTTTTGTTGAGTTGCATGAATTCTTTATACTTTCTGGATATTAGCCCTTTTTCAGATGTGTGATGTGTATTTTGTTTCATTTAGTAAAGTGTATTTTTGTTTTACTGATAGCTTCTTTCACTGTGCAGAAGCTTTTTAGTTTGATGTAATCCCATTTGTTGATATTTGCTTTTGTTTCTATTACTGTTGGAAATGCATCCCCCAAAACATCTCTGAAGCCAATATTGTGGAGTGTTTTGCCTGTTTTTACTTCAATATATTTTATAGTTTTGGGTCTTACATCATGTTTTCATCCTTTTTGAGTTAATTTTTGTTTAAGGTGTGAAATGGTGGTCTCATTTCATTCTTTTGCATGTGGCTATCCAGTTTTCCCAATACTATTTGTTGAAGAGACTCTCCTTTTTCCAGTGTATACTCTTGGCTCCTTCGTCTTACATTAACTGTCTATAGATGTGAGGGTTTATCTCTGAGCTCTCAATTATATTCCATTGGTCTGTGTGTCTTTTTGTTCCACTACCACACTGCTTTGATATATATATATATAGTTTTGTAGTATAGTTTGAAGTCTGGGAATGTGATACCGCCATTTTCCTCTTTTTGTTTGGATTGTTTTGATTACTTGGGATCTTTTGTTGTTTGATATGAATTTCAGTATTGTTTGTTCTGTTTCTTTGAAGAATAATGTTATAGTCTTAATAAGGATTGCATTAAATCTATATATTACTTTGGTAGTAGGGTGGCCATTTAAATAATGTCAGTTCTTCCAATCCATGATCATAAAATGGCTCTCTATTTTTTAATGTGTCTTCTTTTAATGTCTCATAGTTTTCAGTGTATAGTCCTTTACATCCTTTGTTACATTTATTCCTAGGTATTTAACTCTTTTGCTGCAATTGAATGGGATTGTTTTCTTGATTTATTTCTTTTCTAACTCATTGTTTGTATTTATAAATGCAACAGTTTTTTAAAAATTGATTTTGTATCCAGCCACTTTACTGAATTATTATTTCGAGTAGTTTTTAGTGGAGCCTTTAGGGTTTTCTATGTATATTATCATGTCTTCTGCCCACAGTGAGTTTTATTTCTTCATTCCCAATTTGGGTTTCCTTTCATTCCTTTCTATTGTTTGATTGCTCTAATCAAAACTTCTACTACTGTGTTGAATAACAGTGGTAAAAGAGTACATCCTTGTCTTGCACCAGATCTTAGAGGAAAAGCTTTCAGTCTTTCTCCATTGAGTTTGATGTTGGCTGTGTGTTTGTCATATATGACATGTAAATTCTTTAGAAGATGTGTAGGAGGCTTTGCTTTTGTTACATAAATTCATCATTTTTGCTCTGGTTTTGATTAAAGTGTGGGCTTTATGAGAACACTGGAGACCTAGATCCTGCTCCTAGCCCACATAGAACTCTTTTGTGTGTGTCAGCTTTTTCTTTGCCTTGAACATTGCACAAGGAATGACCTATCTCCAGGAGTAAATATATACCATGGGAGGCTAAAATCTACTAACTGTATGATGATCACTGAGTTTGTATTACTTTGGGAAAAAGGGAAAGGATCAGATTGGTACATATATTTTCCTAGCTAGATGACATATTTCATTCAAGAATTACTTTGTAGACACAATCTGTTCAATTCTCACAATAGTTATAATTTACGGAACTATTCATATATGATGATGACTTTACTGAAAGGCTACTGATTTAAATGCTAATATCATCTAGAAATATACCTTCATGGAAACATCCAGAATAATGTTTGACCAAAAATCTGGGTACCATGACCTAGTCAAGTTGACATATAGAATTAACCATCACAGTCAGTTTTGTTGATGATTCCTTTTGCCCTTATGCTCCCACATGGTAAGACACTGTCTATAAAAAGTAGTCTTTAGTCTGGCATTTTTGGTTTAGTGCTATGTCTGTTGTATCAGGCAATAATAGTTCCTTCATTCTCATTGTACTAATTACAATGTTATTCATCCATTTTGCTATCGATGGGTATGTATGTCATCACCATTTTTGGATTATTATGAGAAGTATTGTTTGATACATTTCTGTTTTGTTTTTGTCTAGGAGAGGAATTTATGGGATATAGTTATGTATCTTTCCAGGTTTAGTAAATATGATCAGTTTCCCAAAGCCATTCTGCAGTTGACAGTCCCATTAATGGGATTAGGGGAGTTGACCATCTCCAGTAGTGTAATCCCATTAGTAGTAGTACAGCCTCTTCCTTTGATGTTTTCAGTTTGAGGACACCAAACAGGGAAAAACTAACAGAATCTGGAAAAAAAAATCTAGACCATTTGATTTTCCAACAGCAAAAATTTCACTCAAATTCTAAGCTTTCTCCTTAAAAACAGTCTCTTCCTTTTTCTGTGATGCATTATACTTTTCTTTCTCATGGTCAGTCAGATGTTTCCATATCACAGGACACTGGGTACCTACTATGCACTGAGCATTGCATTAGTTGCTAAGTCTTATCTCCCAGGGATCAATGGGGCATAGTAGGAATCCTGTCTTAGGAGTCAGAACATGTACATTGTTCCTATTCTGCTATTTACAGGCTGGTAATGTTTGGTTTGTTCCATCATTCAACATTTTACCCAACATTTCAATCCCTTATTTGGGTATCTGGCTACTATGAGGGAGAGGGACATTTGTCCTCCAATAGAAGTTTTTGTGCTATGTAATACTTTACTTTAAAAACCAGTTTTGATCATGCACCCTTGTATGTGCCAGGCTCAGACATTTAGTTTTGGCACAGCACTTACCATAGTATCTGATAATTTGTCTCTTTACATATTTGTACATGTTTAAGTTTCATAAGTGCAAGGAGAATTTCTTATTTGTGAACACCAGCACCTGGTGTGCTCTCTGGCAGGCAGTACATGTTTGGTGAAAGAATAAATGAGTCTCATTGGTAATGGGAATCCTAGAAGATACTGTTGGTGTGCCCCAGACACCCTTTCCCCACCCCAGGCATTCACCTCCCCCCATTTATGCTGCTTCCTAAGAACACCTATGATTCTGACTGAGGTCATCTTGTGGTCTCAGGGGAACACTGACCTTAAGGGCAGGGAAAGCTGAGGTACCAGAGAGTTAATGTCTCCACTGCTGCCCTCAATCAAGAGTGCATGACAACTTGGTGGATAAGGTCAGCAGCTTCTTCAGCCCTTGGTTGGAATAATGGAGGTCTCTACTGTCTCTACATCTCCAGGGGATTGAGTGCTACTTCCCCAGAGTGCTAACCAGCCTGATTCCACACCCTGTCTTAGTTCCCTTCCCCTCTCTGTCTCACTTCCTGCCCCCTCCATATGCTTTCCAGGATCACATCCCAAATAAACTACATGTACTTATCCACCTCAAGGTTTGCTTCTGGGAGCCCAAACCTTACCTACCTTGAAGGATCGTTGTGATAATGAAATGAAAAACACATGTAAAAGACTTGGAATGTAAGTGGTGTTACTTTAGGAATGAATTGTTCTGAAGGGATATGTGGTAGGTTGAAGGGCCCCCAAAATATTCATGTCCTAATCCCTAAACCCATGAAGTCTTATTTATATTGCAGAATGTACTTTGTGTGTATGATTAGGTTAAGAATGGTGAAATGAGGAAATTATCTCGGATTATCCTAGTTGGCTCTAAGTGTAATCACGGGAGTCATTGTAAAAGGGAATAAGAGGGAAATTTGACTCAAAATCAGAAGGTGATGTGACCATGAGGTGGGTCACATCAAACCACCACTACTGGCTTTGAGGATGAAAGAAGATGAGCCAAGGAGTGCAAGGGCTGCAGCTTCACAAGCTGGAAAAGGCCAGAAAATGATTCTTCCTTAAGAGCTCTGCCCTACCAATACGTGCCTTTTGGCCCCAAATTGATTTTGGACTTCTGACTTCCATCACTGTGAGAGAATAGATGTAGCTTGTTTTAGGTCACCAAGTGTATAGTAATTTGTTAGAGCAACCATAGGAAACTAATACAAGGAGCATCCCACTTATTGGCCCTAACCCACTACGACAGGTGGCGGTGTGGTGTGACAGGTAATGGTCATCCCTCCTTGTCTTCAAAGAATCCTGCTCAGCACAAGAGATTATGATGATGGTGCACAGGTGAATTGATGGTGGAAATTCTATGGGGACTACACCTGAGAAAAGAAAGCAAACATTGTACAAAAATGAATAATGATGTAAAATATATATAATAAATAAATTATTTTAAAAAACACAAAGAATCCTGTTCAGTCTTCAACCTGATGCCCTCAAATAAAGTAACACCAATGTATGCTGTCTTCAACCCCTTGGAGGCCAGTTGCTAACCACAGACTCATGAAGAACTTCCCCTGTGTTTCAAAGGCAACAGAAACAGTCAGGGTTTTTATGGTCTAATTGAAGTAAATCAACAAGCACTAAAATGAAATCATAAATATACATTGAGAAAGCTGAGTAGAGGAACTCCAAAGGCTAGCCCCAGCTCCCTGCTGTTATTAAAATTAACCTGAACAATCAACGTGTTCCCTGTCACATCCGGATTCATATCTCAAAACCTCCAAGAGGATTTTTGTTGTTAGTATGGGCTGTGTGTTTTCCTTTCATTTTCAGCCCCAGCCACATAGAGTTCCCATGAAATGCACTAGTGTGACTGCCCTCTTTTCCCTTTAGGATTTATAATATGCTGGGAAATACTGTTTCTTCCTTCTTATTCAGTGTCCAAAGCTAGAGATTTTCAAGTCTTAAAACAATGTTTTTGAGATAATCAGGGTCATTTGAATATGGGTTGATACCAAAGAATTATTTGTTTTATTAGATGTGATAAGCATTATGGTTATGTAATAAAATATTCATGTATCTTATAACTATATAGGGGATGAAATGATATAATAGGAAGGAAGGAAGAAGGAAAGGAAGGAGAGAGGTGGAGGAGAAAAAAAGGAAGAGACAAATGAATCAAATATGGTAAAATCTTGATAATTACCAAATTTAGATGATTATATAGATGTTCAATGTACTGTGTGTTTGAAAGATTTGCTGGAAAAATTAAATGGCTTCAAAGAGTCTTTTAAAAAAAAACTTTCAAAAAGAGGAAGCTACAGAAAAACGATCCGTTATGGGGTTAGTCAGTTATGGAGCTGACTGGTTCCAAATCTGGGCTCCTGTACTTTCTAGCTTTGGGATTTTGGACATATCATTTAACCTCTCTGTTCTCAGTTACCTCATAGGTAAAATAGACATAAAAATAGTACGCACCTGAAAGGACATATCATGTTGCTAATACATATACACACACATATTAGTTGTCATATATATATATATATATATATATATATATATATATAAATAAAGTACACTTAGTATTGTCTATTATACTAGTATAGTGATTCTCAAATAGGGACATTTTCACCTCAGGAGACATTTGGAAATATCTAGAGGCATTTTTGGTTGCACAGCAGGTGGGTGCTGCTGGCATCTAGCGGATGGAGGCTGTGGATGCTGCAACATGTTCTTTGCCACATGGGACAGCCCTTCACAACAAAGAATTATCTGAACAAAAATGTCAACAGTGCCCATAACAAACCAACCCTGAACTAGTATTAAATGGACATTGTAAAAAATCAGAAACCACAAATAAAAGCAAAATAAAGAGTAGTAGCCCATAATTTCATTGCAGAAATAATCACTATCCAAAGGTGAAAATTTCTAGAAAGACAATGACATTCCCCAAAATTGGGATGCATGATAAAGGGATAGTGCTTCTATCTTACTGCATCCCATGGTACCCTGTCCTCATTTCTTTAAAACTATCACAACATAAAGAAAGTTGTCCAGCGTCTTCAGCCTTCTGCTAAATGTACCATTTGGCATTTGACTCAGATATTCGCTTCTATTGGAATGAAACTGTATGAAACTATTTATGATCCACTTCAGAAATCTGACACCATTTCTCTGGTGAAAAATTTGGCAGATTATGTAATAAATCTTTTAAAAGTCCATATTCTAGCTTAATTCTTTTGCATGCGGCTGTCCAGTTTTCCCAAAACCATTTGTTGAAGAGACTTTCCTTTCTCCATTGTATATTCATGGCTCCTTTGTCAAGGTCACCTGTCCACATAGGTGCTGGGCTTATTTCTGGGCTCTCAGTTCTTTTCCATTAATCTGTGTGTCTTATTTTTACTCCCAAGCGCTACAGTTTTGGTTTCTATTGCTTTGTGGATAACTTGAAGTATGAGGGCCTGACACCTCCTATTTATTTAGTCAGGATTGTTCTGGCTATTGGGGTCTTTTTTGATTCCACAAAAACTTCAGTGATGTGTGCTTTATTTCCTTGAAGAATGCCATTTGAAATTTTGATATGGATGCAATGACTTTGTATTTTTTTCGGGGGTAAGATAGTCATTTTTGACAGTGTTAATTCTTCCAATCATGAGCAAGGGATAGCTTTCCATTTCTTTATGTCTTCTATTTCTTTTAATGATGCCTTATAGTTTCTGTTGTACAGGTCCTCCATGGCATTTGTTAAATTAATTCCTAGATATTTAATTCTTTTTGGTGCCATGTAAATGAGATTTTTTTCTTGATTTCTAATTCTTTCTCCTCTAGTTTGTTGTTTTGTTGGGTTTATAAAAACCCAACTGATTTTGTAACCTTTTACTTCTCTGTACTAATTGTTTTTAATAGCTTTTTAGTGGAATCTAGGTTTTTCTATGATCACACCATCTGCAAACAGTGATAGTTTTACTTCTTTCCCAATTTGAATTCCTTCTATTTCTTGGCTAACCGCTCTAGCTAGGACTTCCAATGCTATGTTGAATAATAGTGGTGGTAGTGGACATCCTTGTCTTGTACTTGATGTTTAAGGAAAAGCTTTGCTTTTCACCACTGAGTCTGATATTAGCTGTGGGTTTGTCAAATGGCCTTTATGATGTCAAGGTAAATTCCTTCTATCCCTATTTTATGAGAGTTTTTATCATCAATTGACCACTGCCTCATACCATACACAAAAATCAATTAAGTGACATCACCAACATGGCGGTGAAGGTATGCTAGAATCAACTCTCCCAAAAGAAAAGCTGCTTATAAAGGGACATCAGCCAACCCTAGAGAAGATCCAGAAACACTACATAAATCTAACACCCTCATGGGTGAGCAGGACGCAGAAAGAAGCTGAAAAGACTGACTAAGGAGAAGAAAGAGCCACCAGATCCCCTTTCCCCTTCCCCCATGCAAAACCGGACCAAGAAACCAAAACGCAAGGCACCTGAGGAGACCCGGAAAAAGAAACGTGGGCAGAAGGGTTCCCCCAAGGCGCGGCAGAATGATAAACTCGAGACTGTGACACCAGCAGTCCCTCCAGGTAGCAACAGAGCCCTGGAGAGGGCAGAGTGCACTGGGGAAGTTGGTGGGACCCAGAACAAAACCCCGGGCAGCCGATGTAGCAACTCCCCCCACCTCTGTTACGGAGCCAGCACTCTAGCTCCCCTTTGAAACAGAACTCTGGGGTGGTAGTCCCCTCCCCCTCTCAGAGCGCTAATATTCTTTAGCCACTGGAGAAACTGTGGGAGAGGCTCCTAGCTCCAGGCCTGGGAGAAGCACGGGACAAAAACCCTGGTAGGAGCTTCTGGGGGGGGGGCGAGCTCCACTACCGCCCGGAGAAAAACTGCAGGAGGGGCTGGTTCCTACACCAAGAAAAACGGGGGAGGGGGGCTGGCTCCCTCCTGGCTCCGCTGCCCCGAGAAAACCGTGGGCTAGGTTACCACCACCGCACTCCCAGATGCTGGAGAAGCGCCATTGGGAGAAAGGGAAAAAAAAAAACCCAAAAAATGCAGATGGCCCTCTGCCCCAGGCTTGAAACAGCAATTCTAGGGCAGGGCTTGAAACAACCCAAGACTCCTGGCTCCTGGAGGGACTCAAAATCGCAACTACCTGAAGCAACACACAGCCACCAGTCCCCACCTCCTCCCCCACCATAAAGTGGCCGTGCCCTGATAGTGGTGAAAGCAGAGGTGCAGAGGCTCAGGGCCAGCCCCAGGCGACTCCTCCCCACCAGACCCAACCCCAGCAGCCGTGATAGCCTCTAGTAAACACTGGAGGAAACAGCAGGAGAGAGAGAACAGGAAATCTATAGCGAGAACACTAGCAGCGACAGAAAGAAAACTGATGGCAGCAGCATCTGACACCTGAAAGGGGACAGAACCCCAGCAGTGGGGCCACCCAAAAACCCCAAGACCTCAGGGGCAAAAGACTACAGAATTCTTCTCTTGCTCGCAACTACACTAAGGACCCGGAGAGCCTCTTTTAGCTCCGGGTGGCTCCTTCCTTTGGTTGGCAATTTTTTTTTTTCCCTCATCATTTTCCGTAGTGACTTATCTTACCTCCATTCTTCTCCCTGTCCATTTTCCTTTCTTCTTTATCTTCACCCCTCTTCCTCTCCTTTCTCTGTCTTCTCCTATTAGATCTATTTCAGTCACAGTAAGCTTCCTCAGATCTCACACGAATCTCTCTAGGAAGACCCCCCCATTCAATATTTTCTCTCTTTTTTTTCCCTTTTCTCTTCTACTTTAGTAGTGTCTTATTTCATCTCCATCTTTCTCCCTGCCCATTCTTTTTTCTTCTTTCTTTCCACTTTTCGTCCTCTCCTCTCCCATTCTTCTCTTAGACTTTTTTTTTAGCTGTGATATGCTTCATTTTGTTTTACACGACTCTCTCTAGGAAGACCTCCTAAATTAAACCTGCAGCTATCATCTCAGCAGGAACCACTAAGAAGATCTTAAGAAGTTATCCTCCCTAAACTGCAAGGATCTAGTGCAAACCAGCCACAGGCTTCAGTACTGGGGTTCTTGGAACTGAGTGGAGCTGGCACTGGGACCACCAACCACCACGACCACCGGGTAAGCACGATCCATACACCACCCCCCAACATCTAAGAAGGAGCACCCAAAGAGATGCCTGCCAATACCAGTGCCACAATCTCCCAACACTTACAACAAATTAGAAGACAAACAGGGAGAAGGAGAAATACAAACAACCAAGCAAGCCCTCAGGGAAAGAACATGGAGCAAAAAGAAAATCAAGCACCAAAATTCATTGACAATGACACAGAAGAACTTCTCTCTCTGACAGATAAAGAATTTAGAATCATGATTAAGGAAATCATGATAAAGGAAAAGAAAGAAACAGAAAAAATAATTAACAACCTGAAGAATGAAATCGAGACCCTAAAGAAGGAGAATAAGAGCTTAATGGAAGAACTAAAGATCTCTAGGAAAAGCGATAAAGGCAGAATTGATGAAATGAAAGACCGCATTAGCAGTCTTGAAGATGCAAATATTAAAAGATTCAAAAGGGAAAAGGAAATAGAAGCACGAAGGGAAAAGAATGAAAAAACAATTCGAGATCTATCTGACACCAGGAAGAAAGGAAACATAGAGTTATAGGATTCCCAGAAGGAGAGGAGAGGGACCAAGGAGCAAGAAACTATTTAAGGAGGTGATAGAAGAAAACTTCCCAACTATGAAAATAGGCATACAAGAAGTAAGAAGGACTCCAAATCATCACAATGCTAGAAGACCTACACCTAGGCACATAATAGTTAAACTCACACAAATACAGGACAAGGAAAAAATATTGAAGCCGGCAAGGGGAAGTAAACAAATAACTTATAAAGGAAAACCAACCAGGATGACATCTGACTTTTCTGAAGAAACACTGCAGGCAAGGAGACAATGGAGAGACATATTCAACAAACTCCAAGACAATAAATGCCAACCAAGAATAATTTATCCAGCAAAGCTCTCCTTCCTCTACGAAGAAAGGATAAGGATCTTCCCAGACAAACAGAGTCTCCAGAAATTCGTCATGACTAAACGCCCACCACAAACAATACCACAAGAAGTCCTAAAACCAAAACTGACGAAGGAATGAAAAAGACCAGAATAAGACAAGGAATAAAACCACAAAAAGACAAATAAAATTGCCAATATAGATGCCAATGTATCAATATTAACTCTAAATGTAAACGGACTAAACTCATCAATAAAAAAGCACAGAGTAGCGAAATGGATCAAAAAACAGGACCCAACTTTCTTCTGTCTATAGGAAACACATTTAACCACAAAAGATAACCACAGACTGAAAGTAAAAGGCTGGAAAACAATCCTACAAGCAAATGGACCTAAAAAGAAGTCAGGGACAGCTATATTTAAATCAGATAAAATAGACTTCAAACTAAAAAAGGTAAAAAGAGACATAGATGGGTCACTACATCATGATAAAGGGGACAATTCAGCAAGATGATATAATCCTCATCAACATATACTCCCCAAATGAAGGAGCACCAAAATATATAAGACAATTATTATCATCTCCAAAAACAGACATTAGAGAAAATACATAGATAGTAGGAAACTTCAACACCCCACTATCACAAATGGACGGATCAATGAGACAACAAATAAACAAGGACACTAAAGCTCGAAATAAGGACCTAGACCACATGGGCTTAACAGATATCTATAGGGCACTGCACCCCCAAAATCTGAATACACATTCTTCTCAAGTGCACATGGATCATACTCCAGGATTGATCACATACTAGGTCACAAAACAAACCTCAACAGATACACAGAGATCAAAATCATACCTACTTTCTTCTCCGATCATAAAGCCATCAAACTAGAAAGGAATCATGAAAAGAAAAAAAAGGAACCCTTTTTCATCATGGAGATTGAAACCCACACTGCTTGAAGACCACTGGACTAATGAGGAGATCAAAGAAGAAATTAAAAAATACCTAGAAATGAATGACAAAGAAGACACAACTTTCAGAACGTTTGGGACACAGCAAAAGCAGTATTAAGAGGGAAATACATAACAATACAGGCTCACATCAAGAAACAACAAAAAACTCAAACAAATCTCCCACCTCAAAGAACTGGAAAAGGAACAACAGAAAAACCCAAAATCCAGTATAAGAAAGGAAATAATAAAAACCAAAGAAGAAATAAATGAAATGGAAATAAAAAAAAACAATACAGAAGATCAACAAAACCAAAAGCTGGTTCTTCGAAAAAATAAACAAAATAGACAAACCTCTAGCCAGGCTTCCAAAGAAAAAATGGGAGAACACACAAACGGGATAAGAAATGAAAGAGGAGAAATTACAACAGACACAGCAGAAATAAAAAGAATAATCAGAGATTATTATAAACAGTTATATGGAAAAAAATTCAACAACTTAGGGGAAATGGACAAATTCCTGAAACTACACAGCTACCCAAAAATAGGTAAAGAAGATATAGAACACCTAAACAGGCCAATCTCAAGCAGCAAAATTGAAACAGTAATCAAAACCCTCCCCAAAAACAAAAGCCCAGGACCAGATGGCTTCATAAATGAATTCTACCAAATGTTTAAAAATGAACTCGTCCCTGTCTTACACAAACTCTTTCAAATAATTGAAAAGGAAGGAATATTACCAAACACATTCTGTGAAGCCAACATAACACTAATACCAAAACCAAACAAAGACAGCACACACAAAAAAACTATGGACCAATCTCTCTAATGAACACTGATGCAAAAATATTCAACAAAATCTTAGCCAACAGGATCCAACAACACATCCAAAAGATAATACACCACGACCAAATGGGATTTATTCCAGGGACACAAGGATGGTTCAACATCCGAAAATCAATCAATCTAATCCAACACATCAACAAAAAGAAAAATAAAAACCATATGATCATATCAACAGATGCTGAGAAAGCATTTGACAAAGTGCAACACCCATTTATGATAAAGGCCCTTGAAATCCTTGGGATAGAAGGAACATTCCTTAACATAATAAAAGCCATATACGACAAACCCACAGCCAATATTATCCTCAATGGTGAGAAGCTGAAAGCCTTTCCCCTAAAATCAGGAACAAGACAAGGATGTCCACTCTCACCATTGCTTTTCAATGTAATACTTGCAGTCCTAGCAAGAGCAATAAGACAAGAGAAAGACACACAAGGAATCCAAATAGGAAAGGAAGAAATTAAACTGTCACTATTTGCAGATAATATGATTATATACATGGAGAATCCTAAAAACTCCATAGAAAAACTACTCAAAACTATAGACCAATTCAGTAAATGTAGCAGGATACAAAATCAATGCACAAACATCAGTAGCCTTTCTATATGCAAACACTCAGTCTGAAGAAGAAATTAAGAGAATTATTCCCTTGAAAATCGAAACCAAAAAAATCTAGTACCTGGGGATAAACATAACAAAAGAGTTAAAGGACTTATACAAAGAAAACTACAAAACGCTGTTCAAAGAAATAGAGGAGGACACAAAAAAATGGAAAGACATCCCCTACTCACGGATTGGAAGAATTAACATTATTAAAATTGCCATCCTACCAAAAGCAATCTACAAATTCAATGCTATTCCAATAAAAATCTCAATGACATTCTTCAAAGAAATAGAACGGATATTGATGAAATTCATATGGAACCACAAAAAACCTCGAATAGCTAAAGCTCTTCTGACTAAAAAGAATATAAATGGAGGGATTATGCGCCCTGATTTCAAACTATTCTACAAAGCCATAATAATTAAAACAGCATGGTACCGGAGCAAAAAACAGACACACAGACCAATGGAATCTAATAGAAAACCCAGAAATAAATCCACACATTTATGGACAACTAATCTTTGACAAAGAAGCAAAGAATATGCAATGGAACAAGGTTAGCTTGTTCAATAAATCGTGTTGGGAAAACTGGACTGCTACATGCAAAAAAAGGAAGTTAGAATACCTCACACCATGCACAAAAACCAACTCAAAATGGATGAAAGACCTGGAGATAAGACCTCAAACTATAAAATTTATAGAAGAAAATATAGGCAAAACTCTACATGACATACATCTCAGCAAAATCTTTAAAAACACTTCCCTCATAGCAAAGAAAGTAAAAGAAAAGATAAACAGCTGGGACTACATCAAGCTAAAAAGCTTCTGTACAGCAAAGGAGACAATAACCAAAACAAACAGACACCCTACTAATTGGGAGAAGATCTTTGCAATACAACTGATAAAGGACTGATAACAAAAATCTACAAAGAGCTCACACAACTCAACAAAAACAAAGTCAACAATCCAGTCAAAAAATGAGCACAAGAGCTAAAAAGACACTTCTCCAGAGAAGAAAAGCAAATGGCCAACAAGTATAAGAAAAAATGTTCGACATCACTTAAAATCAGGGAAATTAAAACCACAATGAGATACCACCTCATACCAGTGAGAATGGCGCACATTAAAAAAACAGGCAACAACAAATGTAGGCGAGGATGTGAAGAAAAATGAACTCTTCTACACTGCTGGTGGGAATGCAAATTGGTCCAACCACTGTGGAAAGCTGTATGGCGTTTCCTCAGACTGCTAGAAATGGAACTTCCATATGACCCGGCAATACCACTTCTCGGAATCTACCCAAAGGACACAAAAACACTAATCCAAGGGATACATTCACCCGCATGTTTATTGCAGCACTGTTTACAATAGCTAAGGTATGGAAACAACCCAGATGCCCAAAAATGGATGACTGGATCAAGAAGATGTGGTATATATACACAATGAAATACTGTTCAGCATTCAAAAAAGACAAACACATGCAATTCGCAGCAACATGGATGGAACTAGAAGGAATCATGATCAGTGAAATAAGCCAGAAAGAAAGAGGAAAATATCGAATGGTTTCACTTATAACAGGACTATAGGGGAACCAAATAAGAATGAGACATTCAGCAGGGGAGGGGAGGGTAAGGGCTCAAGAAGTGGGAAGAGGGGAGCACAAGGGACTATGGTGATGGCTTCACGGGTGAACAGGTGGTGGGTAACCTATGGGGAACACACAATAATGTAAAAGATATGAATAACAAAAGTAAATAAATAAAATATTTATTTAAAAAAATCAATTACAAATGGATTAAAATCTCGGAGGTAAGATCTGAAGCCATAAAATGCACAGAAAAAAACAGGCGGAACACTCAGTTGCAAAGTAGTCTGTGCTTAACTGCAGCTTTTTAGGGACCTCTGTGAGGCACCTGGAAGTCTTGGGCCCCCTGGTCCTGGGGAAGTTGGAACAGGCCTTCCTGCTGCAGGGAGCAGCAGTCAGGGGTCCCAGCTTATTCATCACTAGCAGCTTGGAAACAGTCCTGAGAATCAGCAGTCTCCCTTCTCACTCATCTAAGCAGCTGACCTTTCAGTCTTGAATTGAGGGGCTGTGCCCAAATGATCTCTAAGGACTCTTTGTGCTCTAAGTATTTTATGATTCTGTGTTTTAATCACTGTCAGTGGCAATTGCTGTTGTTGCAAATGACCTGTGAACTGCCCTGGGGTTTCATTGACTGTTGTAGTGAGGTTCCCTTGCATTAATACTATGAGACCACTGGGGAGGTTCATCTCGGCATGATAGAACACTTTCCATCCTTCTCTCTTTTTCTTCGTAGGTTTTCTCTTCTCTCCCAAGGCTTTTGGGGCTTAATTAATTCAGATCAATCAAGTACTTTTGAGACTCTTAAGTCAACTCAATATCTTGCTATGAATAATAACCCAGGGGGAGCTCAATTCACTCACTGCATTATTAGCAAAAGATGTTAGGATCACTGCTTGTGTAA
The DNA here is from genome assembly GCA_004024925.1 of Scalopus aquaticus. Taxonomy (NCBI): domain Eukaryota; kingdom Metazoa; phylum Chordata; class Mammalia; order Eulipotyphla; family Talpidae; genus Scalopus; species Scalopus aquaticus. Next base: position 34,263 of record PVIJ01006327.1, on the reverse strand, counting down.
CTTGAAGCCTATTACTTCTAATGTGAAACATCTGCTCCTTGGAGGCAACCACAACCCAGAAGATCCCACCTGAATTCCCTGAGCCATTTCCACAAATACTCTAGGGATTTGAGGATCCATTTGCGGTTGAGTCAGTGAATTGGGGGCAATGACAGTCCTTACAAGTAAAAGACGATGTTTTTTGTTTTTTGTTTTAAGATTCATACTTTCCTTGAGGGGACTTTTTTTTTTTTTTTAAATCAGAGTTGCTGTGAACCTTGGAGGAAAAGCTCATCTCTAATTTCTTCACCCAAGACAGTATTTGAAGGCAGATAGTGAGCTAAGTTACACAGGCTCTTAGGGTGAAGTAGTGTAATCATCTCAGGAGCACATTCAGGTGGCAGAGAGCACTGAGAAGTGGGGCTTGAATGGGTAAGATTTGCTCTGCTATTTAGAAACCCTGTGGCCATGGGCACATTACAAACTTCCGATTTCCCTTCCCCCACCCCTCCATAAGTGCGAATAACTAACATCTAGTCCAGGTATTGTGAAGATTAGATACAATATTAAATAGTCAATATATGGAAAGCTTTAAGGAGAATCCTGGTTCATAGCAGGCCCTATCTAAGCATCTGCTGTGACATGGGGACCTGCCTTGTGCAGACAGGCAGTGATAATAACTGTCATTTACTGAATGCTTGGATGAGCAGGGCCCTCTGCTAAGCAGTTAGCAAATTATCTCATTTAAATCTCACGACAGCACTGTGGGGTAGCACTATTATGTCCCCATTTTAAAGATGAGGAAAGTAAGGCATGTAGAGGTTAACTTACACATGGTCATGCAGTAGGTTAAATGCCCATGTCTGACCTCTTAATTTAGTAGTTTATAGTTACCTTCCTTTTCTTCTATAAGTTCCCACAAGTCTTAGAGTTAACTTCCTCTAAATATGACTTTAATCAGGGGAGAAGGAACAGAAAAAGTCCACACTGCCAATTTCTTGGTATCTTGTGATTCAAAATAGAGAGACTGCAAGACACCTCCATTCGTCACTCTCTGTCCCTCTGCCCCTGTCCCTCTCTCACTGACAGTTCCCATTTGAGCACCAAAGTCAAGAGCTTGGCAATACTATTCGTGTCCCAGAACTAATTCGAGTGGCTTTGATTTAATTTTTATCAGGGTCTATTCTGAAAAGTGTGGGATACCTGTGCTCAGGAAATTAACTTCTGGTAGCCACAGTGAAAAGAATCTAAATGAAAAAGGGAAGCCAGTCAAGGGGAGTTGAGGGGCTATTAGAATCCCTTTTTATTTTATGGAAGGTGTCTTATTTTTACTCCTATAAAGTTTTAATGGTTCTAAAATCAATGTATTTAATGTAGAAAAATTGGAAAGCATAGAAAAATGTAATAAGAAAATTTACTTCCATATGATGCAGACCAGATGCTGTGTAATTACATAATATCCCTGCCAGATAGAAAAGTTATTTTCTGGTAAAAATCCTAAATCTGGGTAATACTCCCAATTTTCAATTTTCAGGTAGTAAAGGGAGTATTAAAAAGTTTCTAGTGAGCCTGCAATACCTTGATTGACCTCAACTCAAAATAATCCACATGATAATGTCACACACCTTGAGAAGACCTGTTCTAAACCTCTTGAGGAGGCCTGTCTTTCCACTGTAAGGCAAAACCCTGCAACACAAGTGTAATGCAAGCCCCAAATGAGAGCCACATTTAAGATCTAATTTTTTTTAAGATTTATTTTATTTATTTATGCATACAAGAACTGGGGTGTAGGCCAGAGGTACAGGGGGTGAGAGGATTCACCAGAGACAGAATGGGGCAGAAGAGGCAGATCTACTTAAATACACTGCTGAGGGGAGCAGCAGGTGAGACAGGAGAGGTCTGCTGTGCCATGTGGGTTAGCTCCCTGGCTGGGGTTCGAACTCAGGCTGCAGTGGCTGGTGATAGCTTAATAGTGCTGAGACTTTAAACCCTGAGCCACCAGGGAGGCATCTGAGATCTTAAATTTTATAATTGCATATTGAGTATGTAAAATAAAACAAGTGAAATCAATTTTAATAATACATTTTCTTTAACTCAATATATCCCAATTGTAAACATTTTAACATGCTACCAATAAAATAATACTTAATGGGCTATTTTACTTTTTTCTGTTTTCTTTCGAAGTTTCCAAACTCTAGGATGTACTTTATATTTATACCATATCTCATTTTAGACTAGTCACATTTGAAGTGCTTAGTGTATATGTGGCCAACAGCTGTCATACTGTTCTAAGTGTAATTCTAAGGTCTTGATTGCATTCAGAAGCACCATTTTCAGAAACAATTATTCAAAGCTGGTGCTGGGTGTCTTACCCTATCAGATGGTGCTTAGTGTCAGGTTACTTTGACATCTAAATTAACAGAAAATACTGTTTTCATTGCTTGCCAAAAGAACTGCTTGTTGTCTAACCAACCGCTAAATAAAATAGAATCCATGTGCTAACTTGAAAGACCTGGTTAAAAAATCATTTTAATTATAACAGACCAGTGGGGAAAGAGCAGAGATCAAAGAAGATTATCTTAGGTAACACAGATTCCTCTACAGATACTAGTTAAGTTTTAGGAATTTTAATATGCAATCATATGGGATAGAGTTGTCTAAAAGTTCATGTTCCATTATTATCTCATGGTGGGTTTCTAGAGTACACGATTAACATAAAATGATGAGCTGTTATGCAACAAATAGTGTCCACTCCAGCAATGCTAGCAACACACAAAGTTCTAGCAAGAACTGATCCTAATTCTGAGTCTTATGTTTTGTAAAAGCCATTGTTGTTTTCTCAGTGTCGGCATTAAAAAGCAACAACAACAACAACAAAAACCTTGTAATCTAATAACCTTAAAGATTATTTCAGTAAAATTGATGGATGAGTTACACATTGCCTGTAAGATTTTTTTTTAAGATTTATTTATTTATACATAGAAGCTGGGGTACAGGCCAGAGGTATGGGGTGGTGAGAAGGTTCACTAGAGACAGAGCAGGTAGCAGAACAGGCAGATCAGAAATACACTGCTGAGGGGAGCAGCGGGCGAGGCAGGAGAGGTCTGCCACACCATGTGGGATTCTCCCTGGCTGGGGAGTCGAACTCGCATCGCGGGCTGCTGACAGCTCCACAGCGCAGCGCTCAATGGCTGTGCCACCAGGGAGGCCCCGCCTGCCTATAAGATATTAAAAAAAGAAAATTTACATCAAAGTTCTACTGCATAAAGACAACCACATTGGCCTAGAGGTTCATTTACTTCCAACTCCTTCTATAGAGTTCTGATACCTAGTTGGGATCTTTATAATGTACATAGATACTTTCCTGTTTTTCGTTTAGTAATATAATGCAAATATTACAATGTAAACCATTTGTGAATATACAAATGTAAATTTTATTGACTGTGTAATACTGTATTGTGTGGAACTGACTTTTTTTAAAGTTTATCTTTTTTTAAGATTTTTTTTTTTATGCATACAAGAGCTGGGGTGCAGGCCAGAAGTGGGGGGGGTGGGTTGGGAGGGTGAGAGGGTTTACCAGAGACAGAGTAGGTTGCAGAACAGATCTCCTGAAATATGCTGCTGAGGGGAGCAGCAGGCAAGAGAAGAGAGATCTGCTGTGCCATGTGGGTTAGTTCCCTGGCCAGGGATTGACCTCGCTGCAGTGACTGCTGATAGCTTCACAGTGCTAAGACTTAACCCCTTGCACCACCAGGGAGGCCCCAGAATCGATCTTTTTAAGAAGAATAAAGTAGCCCCTATGTTAGCTACCATTCGGTTTAGAAATAGAATAGTGCTGATATTTTACACCCTCCCTTGTTGCTCCTCCCTCGTCACACCCTCCTTTCTTCCTGAAAAGTAACCACTGCTTTTGAGGAAATTATTATTTTACTGACTGTGGTGAACCATTACATTGGTGGCTCCCCAATGAACTGTGACTCCCTCTTATGCTGACCTTCTGTAGTCCCCTCTAGGTTCCTGTGACTTGCTTTTGCTTAACAGGATATTACTAAGCATGATGCAACAGAGATTTGATAAATGTTTGCACAGTGATGTCTGTTCTTTTGGACTATTCCTTCTTGGAACTCTGAGATCACCATGCTGTGAGAAAGTCCAGGCTAACCAAGCACCCCAGTTAAGTGCCCATTGCCTCATCAAACTGTCCCAACCAGCCCCCAGATATCTGAGCCACCCCAGCTGAGGCTCAGTGTGGAGCAGAGATGCCCCTTTCTTGGAGTGCTCTGTGCAAATTCCTGACCCACGTTGTGAGCAAATAAAGTACTGGTGTTTTAAGTCACTTAGTTTTGCGTGATTTTTTTTTTTAAAGGTTTATTTTTTATTTTTACATACAAGCTGGGGTACAGGCCAGAGGCGTGGGGCGGCGAGAGGGTTCACCAGAGCCCGAGCAGGGAGCAGAACAGGCAGATCAGAAATACACTGCTGAGGGGAGCAGCGGGCGAGGCAGGAGAGGTCTGCCGCGCCATGTGGGATTCTCCCCGGCCAGGCGTCGAACTCACGTCACCGCTGCCGGCAGCTCCACAGCGCAGCGCTTAACTGCTGCGCCACCGGGGAGGCCCAGTTTTGCGTGATTTTTATGGCAGCAATAAATAACTGAAAACACAATGTATGTATATCCCAAACAATGAATTATTTCATTTTGTCTATTTTTTAACTGCTGTCAAAGAATGTGAAAAATATTATGTGGTTTTTTTTTATAACTATTGATTTATTTATGCATATAAGAGCTGAGGGGTAGGCCAGAGGAACAGGTGGTGAGAGGATTCACCAGAGACAGAGTGGGGAGCAGAACAGGCAGATCGACTGAAGTATACTGCTGAGGGGAGCAGCGGGCAAGGCAGGAGTGGTCTGCTGCGCCATGTGGGAATCTCCCTGGCCGGGAATGGAACTCATGCTGCAGTGGCTGTGGACCGCTTCATAGTGCCGAGACTTAACTCCTTTTGCTACCAAGGAGGTCCTATGTGGAGTTTTTTGTGTGTGACATTTCTTTTGATAAACATTTTCTGTGGGAGAGGCCTCCGTGTTTTTCTTTGCAGTTGAGGTTCATTTATTTTCTTTGATGAGCAGTGTTCCATGGTTATTCATTCATTTTCTTGTTGATGGACATTGAGCCTGCTTCCATTTGGGGGCTATTAGACACAGAGTTACTGTGGACATTCTTGTACATATCTCTTAGGGAGCATGTGCAAGACTTTCTCCATTCATCTCATGTGGTGCTCTGGGGAGGGAGATGCATTCCAGGACCCACGGGTCCCAGGAACACCCAGCAGCAGCAGCAGATGCCACCTATGCAGGCCATATGGTACTTGTTTTTCAAAACTGATGCCTCGGATTGAAACTCAACAAATATTTCTTAGGGATCTACATTGTGCTGGTTTTGAGACTGCAGAAGTGACCGGGATACAACTCCTTCCCCTGAGAACCTAATGGAAGTGTAGTGTGGAGTGGAGTGAGGGTAGTGTGGAGACAGAAATGTCAATAGATAATTATCAATGAATTTGGAAAGTGCTAGAAGGAGGGAAGCATTGAGTGCTGTGAGAGCTCTTTTGCATGCTCCTCCCAGTCCGCACTCTGCCTTCTTCACCCTTTCCTCTGCTTTAGGAGGTTGACTTGCATAGTTGCATGAATAGATTCTCTGGCATTCTAGATTCTGGTAGCACTGGTCCATGGCAGGAAGCAGTAGGTAATGGGTTGGGAGAAGGAGAGTGAGTGGGTTATTTATCCTTTTGGCTTCCTCCCTGCAGTGTGGCCTTGAGCTGCATCCCTCCAGGAGTCTTGGCTGCATTCAAGGTGGCCCTCTCCTCGCGACTCATTCCTGCTAATTCCAACAGCCATCCCTCCCTTTGCCTGCCAAGCTGAGTGGTACCAATCCAGCCCTTAGCACCTCAGCACTGTGCTAACCCTTGCAATTTCTCTATAACCTCAGCAAATATTCTTTTATTAAGTTTTTTATTAAATCTTTTCTAATAGCTAAGTCCATCCTGATTGGAGTGTGTCATTTTTTTTCCTGCTGAATCCCTGAATGATATTGTGTCTTTCCTGCTGGTGGATGGGGCAGTGTGGTGACCTAGCAAGGTGGCTTCACAAAGGAAATGACGTTGAGGTTTGGGTTTAAAAACTAAAAATAATTTTCTCTAAAATTGTGTTAGTCTTAATTTCTCACAAACCAAAGGCAACAGTTAATACATCCCCAGGCACAATCTCTCCTTACTGTAAGTTTTTCTCCTCATCAGTGGTTCTCCACTTTATAAGAAGGACTATTGTAAACAAACATTTCTCAAGAACAATTGTAGTTGTTGTTCTGGTGTTTGTTGATTGCAAACATTTTATAATGAGAAACACCTTTAAAATGAATTGACATATAATGAATCCCAGAGTACATATATCAATATAAACATTAAAATAGTACCTATACTGTGTGAAATATTTTTTATTCAGTCTGCAGGTGAAGATTAGCTCACATATAGATTTGAGAACCTCTCGAAAACTTCTGTGCTTTTTCTCCTAGGAATTCATGGCCAAACTCAGGAACCATGAATCTAGGCAGAGTTTTGATATCCCTCCTCTCCCCTACCCACTTCCATACTGAGCACAGATAACCAGACCATTGAATGTTAGAGTTGGAAGGTGAACTGTGTTAATCAGTCCAATGGAGGTGAAGTTACCATCTCAAGAGTCATATAACTAGTCAGTGACCGAGTCAAGAGTAAATCTGAGGTTGCTTATCTCCCAGTTTAGTTTTTTTCTGCTGCTAAAAATTTAAAATTGTCATTCTCCCATGGTAACATTTTGTGCCAAAAATTTGATCTCTCAGTGTCCTCTAGATCGAACAGATGGTAAACATTTCCTTTCTCTCCTCACCCTCCTACTCCCTGCTCATTCTAAGGCAATAAGTCCTGGAATGGCAGTGTGTCTGAGCCCAACCAAGGACCAATTCCTACACTGTGGGGACAGTGGGTGTGACTAGGTTTAGTCCACTTCATATTAAGGGCAAGAGTGATTATATATTCCCCCGACCCCAATCCTAAGGACCGGGGGGATGTAAGTCAGCCATGGGTAGAACAAGTAGATGTGGGGCCTAAAAATGGAGGGAGCACCTGAGTAGGAGGCCACCTAGTTAGCCTGTAGAGCTCTAGGAGAGACCATAAGTAGGACTATATTAACAGCTGTCTTAGGTCTGCCTGGTATTTCTCAGTTATACATGTTCATCCCCAAGATCCTGTCTGTGTCCTGTGAATTATAAATGTTGTGCCCTGAGAAGTGTTGGGTCTCAAGAGAAGTGACTTGACCAATGATGTCTGGTCAGAACTTGAGTCTGTTATCTCTTTGCCATTTACAAGTTGCCACTACACCAGAGTACAAGGCAACTAGGGGCTTGAAGGTTGAAGTTTTCCTACTGGAGGTAAACACACTTGCTGTCTATGTTTTATTCCTAAGGCCAGGAAATGAGACATTTGTTTCAGTCATTGGTTGGCACTGTAGACCAGAAGGACTCAGCCAGACAATGAGAAAGTTTTGAGGATGGAGGGGTCTTCACAATGAAAAGATCCAGATTTTTCTCTGTAATCAGAGGCATCTACGTAAGTTTTTAAAATGTTTTGGTCCATTGAAAAACAGTCAATTCAGGAAATGCTCCACATCTTAGAATATTTTATGCATGGCAGGAACTTAGTCTGATGGAAGTAGTAGTAGATGGTCATTGTTTTATTGACCAAGAGTTAATTTAGACGTATAATTTGAGTTGGACCTACTGTGTTATTGTGGTTCTCATCTTCTTGGTCACTGTTGCTCGGCTAGAGATGGACATCTGACTCAAGCTGAGCCAGTTATACTACCTGTTCATTGCCATGGCTGATTGTTGTAGCAATGGGCACTTGACCCAAGCTGGATCAATCAAAACCCAGGATTTTTTCCTCTTGGATCATATATGGTGACAAAGCGAAGTGATGTGAATCTGGATGCTTGTAGTATAAACCCTGAGAGTTACTTTTCTTTTTATAATACAAGTTTCCCGACTTAAGGTTTAATGCCAAAGTATCTATGTCAAAGACGATTAGCTGAAATAAACATATTTCAAGCCACATGACTAGGTAAAAAGCCAGGCTGATTGATTTTGATAATCATTTGGGCTCCCTTTGTTTTTTGTTTTGGTTTTCTTTCTTTCTTTCTTCCTCTTCCCATGTTTTAAATTCCTCTCTTGTGCTTTAAATTTAACAATAAAGAGTGAGTCTGCAAAAACCTAGACCTCAACCCTAATAGAAACAGGACTGCAGGCCCATGTGCTTACTCCCTCTCTCTGTTCATGAGCTCAAAATGGCCCAGGTGTACTGTGTAATTTCCAGGTCTAGTAAGTAGTAAACCTGTATTTTTTCAAAATTTCTTGATGGCTAATGCTGAAGGACATCTTGCAATTGTAATAAGAACCCTAAGGGCCAGTCCAGTCATAATATTGGATTAAAAGGGGAAATATCTATTGGAAAGACTTTGGGCCCAGATGGGAGTCCTCAGACATTTCTAGCTGATAGCAGAATTATCAACAGACAGAAACCAGCACAAAACAATGCTGCTAGCAATAATGTTTGCAGTGATTTGGAAAAGCCAAGAGAAGAAAGTTGACATACAGAGAACGGCTGAGATGAGAACTCAAGAGGTAACATTCTATTCCTGGTTTGAGTTGACTTTAAGGATATGAATTTCAGCAATTCAGTTATGTAAGTTTAAAAAAATTCCATTTGCCACTTGTAACCAAAAGAATTCTTACTAATTCTCATGTGGTATAAGAGCAGTACATTTCTTGAAATTAAGTTTCATATCTTAAATCTCCAGTATCTTGTACCGCCATGTGATTTTCTCAGAGTAGACCCAGGGGAAAATATTAAAAAGTATTAATTAGGTCTCTTATTTCAGGCCCCAAATATACATTGAATGTTTATTTTGAGATCTATGTGGAGAAAGTCACAGTGAAATCTCCTAGAGAACTGAATGTAACTCCAGGAAACATTTTGTGTTTAAGAAATGCTTTCAGAATTATAAATCTGGAATTGCTCTTGAGCAGGCTGGGTAAACATGGGCAGGATTAAAGTCAAATAAAGAGAATAGTCAAGAACTAGTCCCAGAAACTGGTATCCGGGAGTTCTCCCAGATCCAGGAGCAAGGAGGCTAGGGCATTTGTAAGGGAGCCAGCTCCTACAAAGAGAACTCACAGAGTCCCGAAGGACTTTCGACCAGAGGAGTGTTGAGGAGTAAGAAGCCACTGGCTATTTAAACAGCCCCTGAGTTCCACTTTCTCCCTGGCCGCTTATCACATTCATTTGTTTCAATCATTCATTCAAATGTTCTTTGAGTACCTACTAGGCACTAGGTGTTGTCCTAGTGCTGCCACCAGTACTGATTGGCTCCCTTTATATTCTTGGTGCAACAATGAAGTTCCTTGAGATTACGGTTAGGTGATCTGAGTGTGGTAGTGGGTCCAGGGAGGGCAGTCAAACATCCTGTACTCGGGAAAATAGAGGTGGGTAGGCAAGAGGTAGGAATCTGTACAAAGGACCCCAGCTACCAGTTGAGCTCTGGGAATGGATACTGATAGAGCAAGGCAAGACATACAACATATTATAACATCTTGGGACTTGCTAGGACTGAGCAAAAATGTGTGTCCTACTCATAGTCATCTTCTCTAGAATGTTGTCTAAAACAGGACATTGTCTTTGAAGATCTTCTTCTGCTTGTTTAGGTTGCCTTTTATGGAGTCTGATTTTTAGTGAATTCACAATCCTACAGCCTACTCACTACTCAGTGATTTACAAGCCTGTAAGGGAGGTGGAGTCTTGCGTGCAATACATGTTCTATAACAAATCCCTAAAGAACCTATCCAAAAGGAGTATTCAAATGAATTTAAAGTGGATGCACAATAATTATGTAAAAGATACTTTTATCATTAAGATGTGAAATAAACATAGTTGGTTTATAAGGAGAAAACAACACTTATGTGATTTACAAAGGAAACAGAGGGCCATATGGAATCACCATGATGATGGGCCTGTGTTGACTTCATTTGTAATGGTAGGTTTCTCTAAATTTTAGTCTTCAGTTCTAGAAATGAGTTTCATTCGACAACTAAAGAGGCCTGTGGCATTATAATAATGGTGTTATTTAATGGTAGAAAAAGAAACATAAAAGTATTTATTGATACAGAATTGAGTATCTAAATACTGGCTATAAAGAGCCATTTTCTAGGAAAAAGCTTTGACAGTATTGTGTTATGTTAGGTATTTAATAAATTAGATATTTATTAGAGGTAATTAATAAGTTTATTTTATACAAATAATTTGTAGTTCATACAAATTAACTTTGTGGATATTCTACTCATTGGTTCTTAAGGGGTTGTGGTTCCTTCAAAGACTTACAGTTTTATAATTTCAGGACTCCATGGGTCAGTTCAACTCCATATGTACTCCTCTTGAGAACCTCTTTCTATTTTTTATAGACAATATCCAGAATTAAATTAAAATTACTGGACATACCCAAAGAAAATACCAAGAGAAAAAAGAGACAATAGAAATATGCCAGCAGTGGTGGGTGTGGTGTGAATGTACATCTGATGAGGTGTGAACCTGTACCAATGAGTCACAGTGTTGTGAACTGCTTACCTCAGTGAAAAATAATCCAATTTTTAAAAAAGGGATGAAGCAAATCTTAAAAAAAGAAAAAAGAAATGTGTCACGAGTAATCAAGACAGTGGAATTATTAGGTACCAACTTTCAAGTAACTATGATTAATATTTTTAGGAAATAAATATTTTAGCAGAGAATTGGCATCTATATTAAGTAATTAAGTAGAAATTCTAGAACTGGAAAAATGACCTCTTTTATTTACTCCCCCAAATGCCTTGAAATTAAGAACATAATAGATGGGTTTCACAGCATGTCAGAGCCATCTGGAGTAATGATTAGTTATCTGTAAGATAGAGAAATAGAAAATGTCCAGACTGAAGCAAGGAGAGAAAACCAAGTATGGAAAACACAGGAAAAAGCATAGGAGTCATATGGGATTAGGTGACAAGACTTGACAACCATGTAATTGGAGTGCTTAAGATGGAAACTGAGAAATGATGCAGAAGCAATATTTTAAGAAATAAAGGATGAAAAATGTTCAAAACTGATTAGAGCTATCAAACTATATATTCAAGCCATAAAACAATAGTGTAAACACAAAGACAACTACATGTAGGCACATCATAATAAAAGTTCTAACAGAGAACAAATACAAACTAAATACTCATATAATTCAAAAGAAAGCAAGAGAGAAAATAGAACAGAGGGACAAGTAGAAAACCAGCGGTAAGAAGGAAGATTAAACTGTGCGTAATTATATTAAATACAAACTATCTTAATAGTCCAGTTAAAAAGCCAACACAGGAAAAACTACAACTGTATGCTTCCTTTAATTATAAGGAGTCAGAGGAGACTTTAAGCAAGAAGTAGACTAAAGAGGATATTTTAAAGAACCAATTCACCAGGAAGGTTTAACAATTCAAATTTGTGTAAACCTAATAACATAACTTTAAAAATAAACAAAAATCTAACAGTACTAAAAAAGGAAATGCAGGAAGGGGAGACATGGCAAACCCACCATTCTAGTGATTTTATTGATTTTTTTTTCAGTAATATTTAGAAGAAAGAAACACTAGTAAGGATACAGAAAAGTCAGAAAATTGAATGAACAAATTGACCTAATCCGTATACTAGAACAATGTATGTAACAAGTTCAGAATACACACTTTTTATAAAAAAATATGTCATAAATAATTTCAAAGGAACTAAGCTACAGATCATATCAAAAATAAGTAGAAAATATTTAAGTATTTGGAAATTAAGTTATTCACATCCAAATATCCTGAAGTTCAGGAAGGAAACTTAAGGAAAGTTTGAAAATATTATAAATTGAATGAAAATGAAAATGATATGTAAAAATATGTGAATGAAGCTAAAGCAATACATTGAGGACATTTTTTTTCTTTTTCTTTTTTTTAAAGATTGATTTATTTATGCATACAAGCTGGGGTATAGGCCAAAGGTGTGGGGGCGTGAGAGGATACACCAGAGACAGAGTAGGGAGCAGAACAGGCAAATTGACTGAAATATACTGCTAAGGGGAGCAGTGGGTGAGGGGGAGAGGTCTGCTGTGCCGTGTGGGAATCTCCCTTGCTGGGTATCAGGTATCGAACTTGTGCTGCAGTGGCTCTGGATAGCTTCATAGTGCTGCGACTTAACCAATTGTGCCACCAGGGAGGCTCTGAGGAACATTTTTAATCCCTATGAGCATATATTAGGCAAAGAGAAAGACAAATAAATTATCTACGTAAATTGAAGCTACTATCTTGTTATTATAATGGAAACAAAATAGGCAGCTCTTTCTGCCTGCTTATGTCTGTGCAAGCATCTTCTTCTCTCTTCCCGTCTTCTAATAAACCTAACCTTACAAAATAAATAAAAGGGACAACGTATTAAGAAAGTAGAATAAATAATATACAAAGATAAGAGTAAAAATCAATGAGATGGAAAAGAGAGAGCAGATGAAATCAACAAATCTAATTGCCGGTTCTTTGAAAAGTCCAATAAAATTGACGAGATTAATCATCTAAAATTACAAGATTAATCAAAGAGAGAGTGAGGAAGTTGCAAGGGATAGACGGAGCAAAAAAAAAAAACCCCTGAAAATCACACTATCACAGCAGATCCTAATAAAATGGGAAAAAAAAGTGTACAGTATAAATGAATCACTTTATGCTTAATTTAATTTTTGAAACTTAAAATTAAATTAAAATTTTTAAATTTATATGAATGGGCAAATTCTTGAGTAACACTTATCAAAACAAACCTAAAAGAAATAGAAGTTTTTAATAATCCTATAACTTAGAAAATTAAATCTGGAATTGTCATTCCACAAAGAAAGCTCCAGGCCAGTTGGCTTCACTAGTGAACTCTTTCAAAGATGTAAGAAAGAAAAACAATTTCATATAAATTCTTTCATGGAATAAAAATAATGGAAATATTTCCAACTTATTTTATGGGACTATAAAATGATGCTGTCACCTGCTTCCTCACTCTCTTTGATTAATCTTGCAATTTTAGATGATTAATCTTGTCAATTTTATTAGACTTTTCAAAGAACCGGCAATTAGATTTGTTGATTTCTGTTCTATCTCTTTTTCCATCTCATTGATTTTTACTCTTATCTTTATATATTATTTATTCTTGCAAAGTAGACTACAGGTCAGTCTCCCTCTTGATCATAAGTGCTAAAATGAAAGCTGAAAACTAAATCCAGCAATTCATTAAAAATACATACAACATTCCTAGGTTTTTCCAAGAATGCAAAGTTAATTTATTATTTTAATATCAATGAAATTCAGTACATTAACAGAGGATCTCTATAGCTGTCGAAAGAACAACTGATAAAATTCAGTGCCCATTTATGGTTTAAAAGGGAACAAAACAAAACCTCTGAGCAAACTAGAAGATTTAAACCCTGAAGAGATAAAACCAAATTCACAATGTCACTGGGGGATACTTTTATTATGAGTAGGATGAATTTCATGAACCAGTTGACAAAAATGTCCACAGTAACAGACCATTGATAGTAATAGTTTTCATTTATTAAACATTTAAATGTGTCAGATACTTTGCCAATACTTGATCTCATTTAATTTTCACAGAAACCCAGTAAGACATGTTGTCTTCCCCATTTGACAGATGAGAAACTAGAGGCTCTGAGAAGGTAAGTAACTTGCTCAACATGACATAGCCAGGATTCAAACAGATCCGTATGACTTTAGAACCCAATATATTCATGAATGCAATTATTGGAATGTTTCCTAAGGTATAGCCTCTCTGTACCATCCTGCAGAGATGTATAGCAAGGAGGAGGTCCGCCCTGCTTTCTAGAGGGTCCTGACCTTCTACTTCACACACCCTGTTACTTTGACCTCTTCTGAGAGAGGCTCTAATAGCAATCCCATGAATGAGGGAGGAAAGGCACAGAAAAATCGGTGGGGCTGAGAATAGTGGGTAAGCTTTGGCGTTACATTGTGGTTTGAATCCCACTTCTGTCAATTAGAAAATATAGGAATTACAGCAAATTAGTTTCCCAGATACTTGGTTTCTTTGATGTTTTTGTTGTCAGTGGTGATGATTTGTCTGGATAATGAAACCTGAAATGATGTGCAACTTCTTATAAATGCATATGTGCTTTTTTTTTCAATGAAGAGGGATCATAATTCTCATAAGTACTCAAAAGGTGTTTCTGCCTGCAAACTAAATAGAATTACAGCTCCACATGTCACAAAAAATTATCAAAATAATTTTTTAAAAGATTTATTTATTTATGCATACAAGCTGGGGTGTAGGCCAGAGGTGTGGGGTGGTGAGAGGATTCACCAGAGACAGAGTGGGGAGTAGAACAGGCAGATCGACTGAAATACACTGCTGAGGGGAGCAGTGGGCAAGACAGGAGAGGTCTGCTGCACCATGTGGGAATCTCTCTGGCCAGGTATTGAACTCGTGCTTCGGTGGCTCCGGACAGCTTCATAGTGCTGCGCTTAACCCATGCGCCAACAGAATATAAGTTTTTATGATTGCTGTGAATGAATGGTATCAACATATTAGCTAAACATTTAGAAATAAGTTTTTATAATTGCTATGGATGAATGGTATCAACATATTAAGTAAACATTTAGAAATGCTAATGGCTAGCTTCAAATAACGAGTTTATTTTGCATATGCTGTCATTTGTGTAAAAATGGGAAAGAAAATCTGTGTTTTCTACATTCTGTATCTCTCTATATCCGATAACATACATATATATATATGTGCGTGTATTTCCTAGATTCAAACTGATTTTTTTTTTACCTGTAAAATATCTCCAGAAGGATATACACAAATTTTAAAACATCAGTTGCCTATGTGGAGAAAAACTAGTTGACTGAGAGTTAGGAATGGGAGAGAAATTTTTCATTTATATACTTTTAAACATCCCTTCTCACTTTTGAATTTTGAACCATATTAATTCATTATTGGTTTAAAAAAAAAGAACTTCAAAAATGAGAAAAGAGAATACTTAAAAAAAAAAAGACCTCACAAATTAAAGTTAATGTTTTGGTCAGTTTCTGAGACATAAATCTTAATTACCATGATTGAATTGACCAATTTAGACAAATATGAGACTAAATTGGTATTTGCTAAGAAAGTAGAACATAATTGTTCTTATCGAAAAAATCAAAAGATCGACATAACAGGTGATGGATGTGGTGGTTACCTTGATGGTGGGAATCCTTACACAGTGTGTATCCATCATCACATTGTCCACTTGAGAAATCACATTTTTTAGAAATTTTATGTCAATTATACTGGAATAAAGCTGAAAAAGAGACTAAATAACAAAGGCAAGAGCTTTAGTTTACCTAAACAAAAGTAAAGAAGAACTTGAACTTGCTCACTTCTTCATTTCTAGTATTTCAGCTGTTGCCCAGTCAGGTTGCCCATAAGTTTGGCATCTGATCATTTTTGGTGACTTTAAAGAACTACCTTTAATTCCTGCAAATTTTTATGGTGGAGCTTAATGGTACATCTGAATTCACATTGGGTGTCTATTAGAATTTGTCCTAAGCCTCAGGCATAGCACATGTGGTCATGGGCTAGTCACCTTCTGTCCCTAGGGTGCAGTCTGCCTTCAATGTTAGGCCTTAACATTTGTTTAACTAACCATTTGCTGTGTGATCGCGTGGAGGCAAAAATAAGCCTTGTTAGGAAGCAGTCCATTAGGCAGCTGCTTACTTGGTTTAAGCCATTCTGGCTGACAACTCTACCAGCGAGGAAGGGTTTCCTCAGGTCAGGAGCCTCCACATGATATATCTGGAGGGCTCTTTAAATTTGACATTTTATGGAGATGCGAATGGTTTATTCAAAATGACTGAGCTCTGAGTTTCTAATTAAAAACTTCACAAGTAGTGATGTATTATAAAGTATACACAATGGATTCTGGTTTCTGTTTTTAATGTCATCTCATTAGGAAACTGGTGACAATCCAAAGGTCTGGATTATTTTTCTTCTTCTGTATTTGAGGATTTTTTGGATCTTACCAGAACTTGCCCTGTGCCATTTCCTGCTGGATATTTGCTTCTCTCTTCAGTGTCCTTACTACTTAATTCTTAAGCCCTTACCTATAATTTGCTAAAAATACCATCTTTAAGCGCTTTATGAATTTGTTCCTCCCACTGTTTGTTCTCCCTTCCCCCCACCTATGCCATTATTAGTAAAATACTAAGAACTTCTATTCCCACTAATGGGCAGGAGCAGAAGCAGCCTCTGCTCTCAGGGCCTCCAGCGTGTAGTTTCTGTGTGTTCTCTTCGATAGCTGTCTTCTCTTTGCAGCAACAGTGCCTTTCCCTTCCACCATGTCTGTGGTAGGGGCATTTCAAATCACTCAGGGGACAAGAATCACTGTCATTAGGAAATGAAGAGAAAACTGATCTTGCATTGCTCATTTGCTGTGAGATATGATCAAACATCGCACTGTTCAGGACTAACTTGAGGACATGCTGCTTAATTAAGTCCTTTAGGCTAGAGGCTATGAATCAAGATGGGGGTTCCTAACCTGCCTCCTGCTGATTACCTCTAGGGACTCTCTAATGATCTTGTTGCTTTAGTGTTTTGGCCTTGTAACTGAAACCTAATTCTATAATTCTCAGTTGTTTTAAATTTAATTCCACTCAAGTGATGTCATGAACTTGGGACATTATGAAGGATTCCTGGCAAAAGAAAAATCGATTTGCTAGAAGCCTCCGTGCATGGTATTCAGCTCACCCTTAAATCATATCCGGTACATGCTATCCCAGTTTGCACCCTCTCATCTCAGTGTTATTATGGATTTCAGATCATGGAGCAAATGCTGGGAAAATATGGACATCCTGGCCCTAAAGTATTTTTCTCTAGACTCTGGGACTAGGCATCAAGCCCTACTCTTCCTTTGCCTTCGACCATTAGGGTGATTGGTTAAGACATAGATATTGTATATGTCACTTCTGTAAGAAAGACAGGTGGATGGTTCAAGCCATCTCACATGGGTCTTCTTCACAGAGATTTATTCCTCCTAAGGAAATTTGAGAAGGACAGAAGCCCTCTTCTTGCTGACTTGCAAATGGCATACCCCTCTGCCAACAGTGTCCATAGCTTTTGGACAAGGAACCCTCAGAGGCTGGAGGTTTGAACTCTTCCACTGCAGTTGGCAGGGAGCCCAAATGGTGGACTCTCTACCCAAATGCCAAGTCTCACACTCCAGGTATCTTCAGGGAAAATGTCTATAAAGCAGGGTTTCTTTCTTTTCTGCCTTTTGTCTTAAAGGTTTTTCCATTGAACGTCAAGTACAATTTTAACTAGAATATTCTATTTATTTATTTATTTTTAATTTATTTTTATTTATATCCTTTACATTATTGTGTATTCCCCGTAGGTCTCCCACCACCAATTCAACCGTGAACCATCATCATAGTCCCTTGTGCTCTTTTCTCCACCAAACAGTGTTTCTTTTGCATCCCCTAAATGCAAAAGAAAAACCTCAATCTTAATGACTTCTGGTCAGGTGAGTTCCTGGGAGAACATCAGGCTTTTCTATAGGATATCAGTGCGGTAATCCAGGTAGACTAAGGTGCTGGAACTTTGTGTGCCTCAATTAGGGGAAGGACAGTATATGTAAGTATTTCAGTGGGTGTTTAAAAAAATAACTGCAATGTTGGAAACACCTGAATGGACACAGATCCTTGCCCGTCTCTTTCCACTGGGGAACAAGAATGACAAGAAGTTCTTGTCCAGCCACAGAGCAGCACACACACACAGAGAGAGAGAGAGAGATGGGGGGGGCGGGGGGTGGAGAAAGAGAGAGAGAGAGAGTTAGTTCCAACTCCTTTGAGGTTCTGGTTCCCTGTTCTGGAGAGGAATAGGTAGCTGGGTATGACAGGACAGGAACACACTCTGCGGCCAGACATACCAACACTGTGATTTAGTTACCCCTCGACTTAGCAAGTAACATAACTTCTTAGAGCCTCCGTCTCCTCATCTTTAAAATGGGTATAATTAGACCCACCTTACAGGATGTTCTGAGATTTAAATGTATAAAAATAGGTGGAATAACTCCTGGCACAGTGTAGGAGCTCTGTATTATGACTGTTCTTTGGGGGAGGAGTGATGGCATCCCCTTTTTCTCTCCACACTTTTGCTTTGGTGCACAGAATAAGCATTTTGCCAACAGAAATGTGGGGGAAAAATGAAGCTAGACTACTACCTCACACCATGCACAAAAACCAATTCAAAATGGATAAATGACTTGGATATAAGACCCCAAAACATAAAATATATAGAAGAAAATACAGGCAAGACTCTACATCATCTACATCTCAGTAACATCTTTAAAGACACATCCCCCAAAGCAGAAAGTGAAGGAAAAGGTAAACAGCTGGGATTACATCAAACTAAAAAGCTTCTGTACAGCAAAAGAGACATTAACCAAAACAAAGAGACACCCTACTGACAGGGAGAAAATTTTTGCACTCCATACAGCAGATAAGGGACTAATGACAAAGATCTACAAAGAACTCACAGGACTCACAAAAACAAAGCAAAGAATCCAGTCAAAAAATGGGCAGAAGAACTTAAAAGACAGTTCTCCAAAGAAGAAATGCAAATGGCCAATAGGTATATGAAAAAATGTTCAACATCCCTCATAATCAGGGGAATGCAAATCAAAACCACAATGAGATACTACCTTATACTAGCAAGAACGGCACATTTTTAAAAAACAAGAAACAACAAATGTTGGCAAGATTGTGGAGAAAAAGGAAATCTCCTACACTGCTGGTGGTAATGCAAACTGGTCCAACCACTATGGAAAGCTGTGTGGCGGCTTCTCAAACTGCTAAAAATGGAGCTTCCATATGACCCAGCAATACTACTCCTAGGAATCTACTGAAAGGACACAAAAACATTGATCCAAAAGGATACCTGCACCCCTATGTTTATTGCAGCACTGTTTACAATAGGTAAGATATGGAAACAACACAGATATCGCCAAATAGATGATTGGATCAAGAAGATGTGGTACATATTCACATGGAATACTATTCAGCAGTCAGAAAAGATAAGCAACATGGATGGCGCTAAAAAGGATCATGCTCTGCGAAATAAGCCAGAAGGAAAAAGAAAAATATTGAATGGTTTCACTTATAGGAGGAATATAGGGGAACCAAATAAGAGATCAAGAGGAGAAAATAATAACAACAACAAAACCAAAAACTAGCAGGCAACCATAAATGAGAGACATTCAGCAAGGGAGGGGGAGGATAAGTGTTCAAAATGGGGGAGAAAAGAGCATAAGGGACTATGGTGATGGTTCACACGTGAATTGGTGGTTGGGAACTTATAGGGAATACACAATAATGTCAAAGATATACATAAAATTTTTTTTAAAAAAGAAAAAAGAAACATAGGGAAGAAGCTCCTGCCTGTCACATGCCCCTCACTCTCCTACCAGGAACAGCTACCTGATGGGGGAAGACTCACGGAGGAAATGTTTCTGCTGATTTTGGGCCCATTTTGAGCCTGCCCATCCAGAGCTGAGCACGTTTTCTTTTTCAGCTTCAGCTTTCCTTCTTGTAAACACAGCCAGTTCAGACTTGTGCAAGCACTGTTTGTCATTCTTGCCAGCATATTGGAATTTCCTGGGAGCTTTCAAATATGTACTAGTGCCTGGGTCCAAACTCGAGATGCCAACGTCATCAGTGTGGGGTGTGGCTCAAGAATAAGGGGTTTTATAAGTTCCCAGTGACTCTAACCTGCTACCTGGTGGGATATCATTGTTCTTGAGGCAGCCTGGTGTCTGTTTTTCTCTTTGATTCTCTCCTGCAAACCGTGGATGTTGCATGCTCTGTGGCACCTCACACAGCAGGCTGGGGACACACCTGCTCTGCAGACCCAGCTGTCCCACATCAGAACCCCATGATCAGACCTGAAAGTATGTAGTAGGAGATGTCTTCCTCAATCACAGGTTTCAGCCTTAAATCCAGCATGACCAGATGTTTTACAGATATAAACTAGTAGTTCCCTAAGAAATTGTGGTATGAATCAAACTGGGAGGTTGCTGACCGTCACTGCCACACCTCCATCCCTCAGTTGCCCTCCCTATGAGGGCCCATATCATGGACCTCATCACTGCTCCGGAAACAGTTTAGAATCTCACTGGCACAACTGTGCCCTCTGCAAACAGGATCCAGGAAGGCCCTACTGAGCTGCCTCAGCAGCAGTGCCTTGGATGGCAAAAGGTTGGTCACAGACATTTCAGAAATGCCTGCTGATGGCTGGCATGCCCTCCCACACCTCATAGCTGCTAGTATCACCCCATGGACCATTCTCAGTCTGTGTTGGAAAGCTGTAGTCAGGATTGTCCCTGGCTCAGCAGCCCTTCCCAGCTTCCTCAGGAGCTTCACCACCCTCCAAAGACCCACAGTTTCAGAACCCATTTGGCTGCATTCCCCAACCCCTGCTACCATAGAGGTGTGGGCCCCAACCCTCTATGCTAATGGCAGAAAGACTGGGCGTTACAGGGTTATGGTTCTGTGTGTTGCATATATTATTATTGCAGTTGGTGTAGCTCTTCAGAGCCAAGAAGAACCCCTTGTGTTGCCAGTTACAGCTCCCAGAAATTTTAATAGGGTCAATTTATTGGACAGTATGTGCTAAGAACTTAATGTCTGTGATTTAATTTAATCTTCACAAAGAAACCTATAAGAAAATTCCCATTTGTTGATGAGGAAACAGGGTATCTGAGAACTTAAGAACTTTCCCAAGTTAGAGTGAGTAGGTTGGGGTGTTCAAATTGGAGCTGAGGTTTGATTGATTCTAATATTGCCTCTCCCCAGTTCAAGACACTCACACTCACAAGGCTTCCTCTTGGAAGCCCTGCTATCATACAATGATAGCTGTTGCCGCCTTTTTAGTGATTGAGGCAGCTGGTGCGCCCACAAATCCTTGCTGGGCAGACAGGTGAGCTGTCTCATGATCCATTTAAGTCAGAAGGATCCTATGACTCTCTGAACCCTGTGATATGTGTTGGAGATTTTGGGAGTCTAGTCACTGATATCTTCTCCACCTTGGATACTGAAAATTCCAGACACAGACACTAAAGGACAAAATGAAGTTGAACGTATAGTATCAGATGTATCGCCCAAAGTAAGGGCTTCTCATTTATGACATTGGAGAACACAGTTTGGACTTGGGTCAGAGTGAGACTTCCTACTACTTCCTCCCACCTCAGCCTAGATGTGGGGACTCATCTGGGGGAAAGGAAATTGAGACAGTGAACTCCAGGCTTACCACCCTGCCAGCTGTCTGAAGAGAGCTTACTTCCTAGCTTGTCAAATGCAAGAGAAAGGGAAAGCACCCCAGAAAATAGAGAAAAGCATAGTGAGAAAGGCAAGTTGGAGAGCTGGAGCCAGAGGACAAAGATGTGCTTGGTTGCTTACTGAATGCAGACCAGAAGCACAGTCATCCCCCAAGCATGGATTCAGAGTGGGTCTGAAACAGCCTGAGGAAACTATAAGGTTAGGTAAGGTCAGTTCTGTCCTCACTCAACAGCTCCCCCCTCCCCTCCACCACTGTGACCGTCATCAATCAGGGAAGCAACTCCCATGAGGAGGAACCAATGTAAGGCTGGAGAATGCTGGCATTATTTTCTCTTAAGTGGCTTTCTCTTGGGACAGTCCTTACATGGGAACAGAAGAACAGTGAGGAATTCCCATTAGCACTAACAAAGGTTCATCCTATCCAGAATGTTGCAAATGAGGTTGACAAGAAGCTCAAAGTGGGGGGTAGTGGAATAGTTGCTTAGGGCTGTTTTTGTTGTTGTTTTTTTTTAAACTGTAACAGGATTGTGTAATTGGATGGAACCTTAACTTGTACAAATCTTTGCAACTTTGTTTAAACTGAGCCTGAATTCCTTGTTCCCACTAGACTGGGAGGCTTTTGTGTTATTTCCTAAGATCCTGGTAAACCAGGCTGGTCTCTGCAATTCTGAGTCTCCTCTTAGTTCTTCTTACCACCTTCTCAGAGCTTATTATACATTAATAGAAACCATCACAATCCCATAGGTCTTTACAGAGTCTGAAATGGATTGTTGTATAGTCCTACCAGAAATGGGCAATGGGTTCAAAAACAGAGGGAAGGAAGTCGTCTGGTGTTTCCTTCATAATCAGATTTTTTTATACCAAACACACACCAATAAATGGCCTATCTGGTCTCTCCTAGCTATAACAGCCTATGACACTTCACCCAGGGCTTTGAGGATAATAATCAGGTTTTATGAGATAAGGGCTAAGAGACTAAAAGCAAAGTATACATCTGTATATCAGAGTATGGATAATATTGTTTATAATGTAAAATCCAATCCAAGGAAAAATGTAAAAATAAAATCTTCATTCTGAAATTTAATATGTGCTACATAGAAAATCAGTCTCCCAATTTTTAACACTCCCAACCCTTCAACACCTTTTGTTCTAGGAATCCAACTGCTGTATTTAGACTGAAATGCTCAAATATTCTGCTAAATGACGCCGCAGCTGCTCTGTCAGAAACATCACATTAAAATGTGTTCTGAAATCATTTGGCAATGTTCTGGGGACAGCTTTCATTTCATGAGCTACAAAGCCAGCTCTGGGCATGCTGAAGACTGTGTGTCGCTGCCATTCTTGAAGGGGAGCAGGGATGCCAGAGGGAAGGTGGTGGCAGCGTCCAGTCATGCTCAGTCAAGCGGAGTAGCAAAAATGAGAAGAAAAATTGATTTTTAGATTCAATTTTATTTCTTTTTTGAGCCACATGTTTCAGTCACTCACCTGACCCAAAATTGTAAATGTACAGAAGACAGACAGTGAATGAAGTCTTTCTTTGTTCTAGTCTCTCAACCACCCAGTTTCCCCAGAGGCAACAGTATTAGAGTATTTTTGAGCAAACCTGCAGATGGATTTTATGCCTATATCAGCACTTCCCATGTTCTCGCTTCAGCCCTCCCCACCTTTTCCCTCTGCATAGAGTAGTTCATCAAATATGCTGTGATAAGTGATATCTCAGTATACTTTAAATTGTGATTTATTATGAATGAGGTTGATTATGTTTTCTGATGTTTTTAGGGACATTTGTATTTCCTTTCCTGTGGAGTGATTGTACCCTTTGTTCATTTTTTTTTCTATTGCATTTAAGGTTTTTTTTTTCCCCTTACTGATTAGTAAGAGGTTGTTTTTTGTTTTTTTGTTTTTTTTGTTTTTTGTATGGGGAGCTGACCCTTCTTCTGTAATATGAGTTGCAATTATTTTTGTCTCAGACTGTTGGCTTTGTGTATATTCGGCTTTGCTATGCAGTCAAATTTATCATTCTTTTATGGCTTCTGTTTTTTTAATTATTACTAATTGTTATAGTTAGGTCTTCCTATTCTAAGATTATGTAACTATTTCATCCATAGCTTCTTCCAATGTTTTTGATTTCAGTTGCACTTAAATCTTGTGTGGGATAAGATGTTAAGTATGTGTTCCACGTTATTTTTGTCTTGATGGCTAACCAGCGATCCAGTTGTATCAGTTGCATGAGTCTACTTCTCCCCATTGATTTTGGGCGTGTACATACTGGCTCCATTTTTGGACATTCCATTCTGTCCCATTGATCTGGCCATAGCCAGTACTTTGCAGTTTTAGTTATTATATCTTTATGTTTGGACATCTAGTGGTGACAATCCTGCCTGTTCTTTATCTTGTCATTATTTTGTTTGAGCTTGATAAAGTAGGGGAAGAGAATAGATACTTCTATGTGTTGCATACAGTCATTATGTTTTATTATATACATATGCATAGTTTTGTTCTAGGACAAAAGTGTATATCAAAAATCTTTGGAATAGGACAAACCAAAAAAAAATGATCCTATGTTAGAAATGGTTACTAACCACTCTTTACAATATTGCCCTTTAGAGATTTGCAATGAACAATAGCTAATGAGATTCTGAAAAGTTCTATAGTAAAGATGCTTAATTGCTTCAGCTCACCATGTTGCTTCACAAGTGTGTTGTAACATAAATCCTCTCTCCAAAGAACACCCATTAATATTCTACTACACTCTCAGAATAAAACTTAGTTTGGAGACTTTTGGGGCCAATTGTAGGTATTTAAAAAAATAGTTTCTGCATACAAGGTCCTTTCCAGTGTTGTTCATTGATTCTAAACCTCAGTGAGGTAAAGTTCTAGGAAAGCAGTCTTTAGAAAATCATTCTTGAATCCTCAAGCTTACCCCTATAGGACAACAGGTGAACAAATACTGTTTCTCCTTCTTCCACTGTTGGAATTCCATTACTGTGAATTCACTAAAATGGAAATAACATGTTTTATGTCACCCTTCTCGTCATTCATTCATTGATTTGGCACTTGTTAAGTACCTACTATGTGCTGGGCTCTACCTAGTCCCCTGTCATGAGGCAGGAGGGGCCTCAATAAACAGGGCATGGAACTGAGCCTCCAGATCTCCCTCTTATGCCTCTTCATCACTTTTTCATGTTCACTTTGAGGTTTATGTTTCTAAGAACAGTTTCCCTGAAGACGGTTTTGTTCTTTATGAGAAAATCATAATCTTGGGCCCTATTTGAATTCTTGAAAATGACATAATAGTGTCTGACTTTAGGTAGGATGAGGCAGCAGGGGGAAAAAAAGAATTCCTTCAAGTGGTAGGAATTCAATTAAAGACACAGATGTTTCAGTGATATCATTTGCAAATAGAAAAGACACAAAGGTAACTTAAGAGAAAAATTATGAAAAAGCAGGGGTTCCTATTTAAATAACACTTTAATCATCTTCTTTGGTGGTAATCTTCTTCTATTATGAAATCTCTTTGAAATAAGCACAAGTAAAATGAGTAGAGACAGCATTATACAGAGGCAGCACACCCAGTCACTAGCTGGGTGACTCAGCACCAAGACTCCTCGGGCCCCTGGGATGGTGGAATAATATCCTTTGCCAAAGACATCAGATCCTAAAGTGGTCATCACTGATTGGGATGCAGGATTCATGATTTTTATGTGTTTTCATGTTCTTAATGTAGATCTACAGATTCCCTCCTCCCCCTAAGAGGGTGAGGAAAATTCAAAGAGACTGTCTAGTAATATTAATAGAAGTGCTAAAAAGCATCAGGATTTGCACTTAAGTCCTAAAACACATCTAGGAGTTTATGTGAGAGATCACTTTTCATGGATGTATGGGCTGGACTTGCTAGAACACAAGGCAGTGTCTGATCAGATGAGGTTGGTCATTCCCTTCTGCTCAAATGGGCATTTAACTACATCACAACTAATAATATTTTGAAGGTCCATTGCTATGATTCTTCCTACAGAAGGCATATGGCCTTTTAATATAGAACTTAGGTGAGATTAAAAGCTGCCATATCTACTAAGCTTAATCTTACAAACAGAGTAGAGGATGCCTTAGAGCAAATGGCACTTATAGGCATATTTCTGTTATATTCTTGACCACTAGGTATTCTGTAATTTCAAAGAGATGCATGGCGCTATACTATACTACACACATACTATGGTGCTATAAAAGACAAATGATTAGAAGCTCCAGAGCTTTATGGATGGGCAGAAGCCTTAGAAATGACCTACTGCATAAATTAAGAAAATATAGTGTATATACACAACAGAATACTACGCAGCTATAAAAAAAGATGAATCCTTGCTGTCTGTGACAAAATGGGAAGAACTGGAGGAGAATATACTAAGTGAAATAAGTTAGGAGAAAGATAAATGCTAGGTGATTTTATTCATATGCAGAATATAGAGGGAAAAGAAACCAAAAGAACTGACAAAACTAAACTAAAACAAACCCTAGAAATATGACTGCAGAATTAAGACTGCTGAAGGGGGTGAGAGAGAGGGTGGGGATGGGGAAAGAGTGGGGAGGTGACCAAATGGCCTAGGATAAAAGTCTATGGGGTCTCCCTGGTGGCGCAGCGGTTGAGCGCTGCACTGTGGAGCTGTTGGCAGCTTGCGATGTGAGTTCAACGCCCAGCCTGGGAGAATCCCACATGGTGTGGCAGACCTCTCCTGCCTCCCCCGCTGCTCCCCTCAGCAGTGTGTTTCTGATCTGCCTGTTCTCCTCCCCATTCTGTCTCTGGGGAAATCTCTCGCTGCCCCACGCCTCTGGACTGTACCCCAGCTTCTATGTATAAATAAATAAATATTAAAAAAAAAAGTCTATGGTTGCTTTGATGTTGGGGGTGGTATGATAACAGGCATCTGAGGAGGTGTGGATCTATTCCCCTAAATCATATACAGTGTTGTAAACCAATATTACCTCAATAAAGAAAAAAAATTAAATTACCTGCTGCAACGATTATCCAACTGTGTTCTATAGAAACTTGCAGTTCTTTTTGCTGTAATTCTTTCATTTGCTGCATTTTTATTTGCTGTAGTTCTTTCATTTCAAAGTGGTACAACCAATTTAAACTGTCTGAAAAATCCAGGGTTAGTAGCATCAGGCATACCTGGATGCAGATAATCAAATAATGTTCTCAAGCCACCCTTTCCCTGCTACCCTCTTCTTTATCTCTTACTTCATCTTTTCTCAATTCTAGAGTTTCATTCTCAGTCAGATTCTCTCCACTGAAGCAGCAAAGATGGTTAACAGCAGCTCGAGGCTTTTATTCTACCAGCAAAGCAACCCAGAACAAAGAACATTCTTTTTTCCTGATATTTTCAGGAAAAAGTCTAAACATTGAGTCTCATTGATCCTGAATGGATGATTAGCTCATTTCCAAACCAACCATGGTGCCTTTACTTGGCTGGGTCTGGGTCACATTTCTATCTCCAGATCTGTGGCTGAGGTTAGCTGTGTGTGGGAAACAAACAAAAGGAGCAGGAGAGGGAGACTAGAGGAGAGAGAGCAAGTGCTTCTCCAAAAAGCAGGAGATTGTGTTATCTAAAGATTCTAGAAGGTAAAATATATTGGAATGCCACCAGTCCCCTGTCACTTTCTCAGACATCACAGAGAGGGGAGACAAGGGAAGTGGGTAGCGCTCTAATTTCCTTATACCTGCTTCTCAAAGAGCATCTCTGTTCTAACTTTCCCCAACGTTTCTGAACTGTAACTGACATATAACAATGTGTAAGTATAAGGTGTTCAACAAGTGGTTTGAGGCAGTTAGTTATAGCAAATGATTACCACTTACCTTAGCTACACATCACCTCTCCATATCCCATAATTACCATTTCTTTTTTTGTGGTGAGAACATTAGCAACATTCAACTCAATGATACAGTTTTGTTAATTATTATTACCATGCTGTGCATTAGAACCCCAGAATTATTCTAACTGGAAGTTTGTTCCCTTTGACCAACATCACTTCTTCCCCCTACCTCCCTGGTAACCACCCTTCTCATCTCTGTTTCTATGTGTTTGACTATTTTAGATTCCACATATAAGTGATATTAGGCAGTATTCATCTGTCTCTATATAACTCATTTCACTTAGCATAAAGCCCTTAAGGTTCACTTATATCATCACCAGTGGCAGGATGTCCTTCTTTCTCATATAGATACCATTCCATTGTATATAGATACATACATACCACATTATCTCTAACCATACATCTGTTGGTAGACACTTAGTTATTTACATATCTTGGATATTATTCATACTGCTGAAAAGAACATGGAAGCACAGAAATCTCTTTGAGATCCTGTTTCAATTTCCTGTGGAGATATATCCAGAAGTAGAGTTGCTGGATCATATGGGAGTTCTATTTTGGAACCGCCATACTGTTTTCCATAGTGGCTGTACCAATTTACATTCCCACTAACAATATACAAGGGTTTCCTTTTACTGCATCAGTTTTTTTCTAATGAGTTTTTTAAATTGAAGAAAATAGTTTGTAAATTATCACTAAATCAGACTGTTTAGAAACCACAACTTCAGTTAAACTCCCTCAGTTTGTGTACTGAGTCTCAGAGATGTTACCTAATTTTCCTCAAGTCAAATAACTAGTTGGTGGAAAAATTGTGATACCACTGCATCAGGGATATTTAGTCAACCAACAGATTTTGAAGACCTATTATGTATCAGGTCTTGTGCAAGATACTGCATAGAACTACAAAGGTAAATACCATACAGAGCTCACAGTATTTTAGGGAAGATGCAACCGACATATAGAAAGAGAATTCCCCAGGAAGAATGTGTGGCAGCCTGTATTTTCCAAAAATATTACAGCAGTATTTCTGGTTCCACATTCTTTCAGAATTTCGCCTCTTCTCATCAAGATGTGGAATCTAGTTCCCATCCCCTTTAACCTGGGTAAGCTTGTCGTGAGGTTCTTCCAAATTAAATGCGACAGAACTTTTGAAGCTAGATATGAAAAGCCAATACGGTTCCCACCTGGTGCCCTCTCTCAGAAACCCAGGAACATTCTGAAATGGCTTTGGAACCCAGCCACGTTGCTGTGAGAACCCCCCCCCCCACCACCACCACATGCACACACACATGCACACATGCACGGGCATCGTGTGGAAAGAAATTGATCCCCCAAGTTGACAACCAGCATCAGCTGCCACATGTGTGAGGGGATGAGCCTTCACGTGGATCAAACGCCTGGTTTAGAGTCTTTCCTCTCAGTCCCCAGACACTGTGGAGCAAAGACAAGCCATCCCCACTGAGTCCTATCCAAATCCCTGACCCACAGAATCTGCGAGCCAGAGAAACTGAAACAGGGCAATCCGGACTGAGCCTTCATCGATGGTGCGATGGATTGCAGGAGCTATTGCTGTGAACTGCCTGGAGTGTTTCTTTCCCATCCCTTTCCTCGTGTAGCAGTATGGTCTCTTTGGTGTGGTGGGTCACAATCCTTCATTCCCTTAGACGCTGAGATTAAGGCATGGGTAAGTGCATGACTCAAATAGTTCAGTCCGGACCCTTCCTGGGTGGATAACTGGACACTGAAAGAAAAATGTGTGGTGTAGTGATTCATAACATTAAAGTTGTTGGGCTGGGAGTGGGTGTAAGGTGAAAAATAGAGGTAGAGAGAACATTTCAGCTGCGTAAATCCCTCTGAGGCCCTAGTTCCAATCCCTTCAAATATGTGGGTCACCCTGGTATTTTTCCCAACCACTCAAACCAACAATTATCTTGGATTTTTTACCTAAGAGTTCTGACTCATTTCAAAGGCTCTGTGGAGGATATAGTATCTGAACTGGGTCTTGTAAAATAGTAGGGTATTGACATTCTGAAATGGGGAAGGGACTTTAGAAGGAGGGAAACAAAGTCCACAGAGGAGTATAGCGGGTAAAAGCACTGGCTCTTCAGTCACGTTGAGTCCAAAGGCAACCCAGCTCTTCACTTATTTTGAGAATTTGGGCTGTACCACATCAAGCCACAGGTTCCCTACCTGTTAAATACAGTAGCACCTAAGGCATGGAATTATTGTTAGGAGTAAGTGATGCCTATAACCCTATTAGCCCAGTGCCTGGTGCATAGTGAGGTTTAGATGGTGGCTACTTCGCAAGGACAATATAGAGTGTGGATGGGAAGGAGCACATGGCAGGAGACTGGCTGAGATAAAGCTGAACAAGAGGCTGGACCTGGTTGTGGAGAGCCTGGGATGCCTGATTGTGTTAGGGGGGCAAGGAAGAGCCATGGATGTTTAATTAGCAGAAAAAACGCGGGATATGAACACCGGTACTTCCCAAATGTAAATTGCATCTTGATGACACATATTCCATTTCAGTGTGTCATTGGCATGTAATTTGATAACTGTACATAATACAATTGGATGTAATGGTGAGGTTGGTTCCAAAAGCTGTGGCCCCAGATGTGAGGTGTTCCCCATTCTCTGCTTCCATGGTCTCTGCTTTTACTCCCTTTTACTCATACATAAGCATTGGTGAGAAAATGTAGACATCATTAAAGATTTTTCTAGTTGACAATATCAGTGCTCCATCAGATCTCCTGAGGTTCCCCTTTTACCATTTTGTGCTCAGCTCCCCACTGATTAAGTTCTCTGAATAGACTGTCCTTGGGCTACTGGGACCTCTTTCCCTTTGTAATAAAGCCAGAAGAGCTTGGGAATTTATCCCCTTCCTCCACCCCACCCTTGGCCAATGACAGGGAGGTGCGGGGGTGCGGAAGCCCAGCTCTACTTGCTGAGCTGTGCTGGCCCCAGAGCCCCCAGAGGACCAGGCTGAAGGACTTGACCTGGATCCCACTTCACCTCCACTTGTCCCTCTTCTCTGGCTTCTCCGCTCCCTGACTGGTCTCCCTTGGTGGCTCCTGCTTACTAAACCTCTTGCACACGAATCCTAGCCTCATGGTCGGTTCTGGAAAAGTTTTCTAGGGCAGAGGAAGGAAAGCGTTCATCTCCTGCAGCAAATAATTTCAAAATTCCCCTTAGGCCTCACAACTCTCCTGCTCTGCTAAGAAACACATTTTTCCTTTATTCTTATCTTGCATACAAAGCTTGATTTTGTTGGTTCAGAACTCTCTCCTTGAATCCTCCATCCCCAGTTTCAAATTCTTCCCTGTTTATTTTGCAGAGCAGTTCTACCTCAGCAATTGCCCAAAACTTTTTACTAAGCTACCAAAGTACAACAATATTAGATCCTTGAAATCAGCAAGATCCTCTCTTCATATAAAGCAATTAGGGAACAGCTTGATCATAATATCATGCCTTGATGTCTCACCCTTTTCTCCAAGAGACTTATCAACATATCAAATACTATGCTCCCTCTAAGAGGAACTAGCTTGCCAGCTGGGCTAATAACATTTTATCCACTCCTTTTATATGTAAATCTGTATGTCTGTTTGTGTGTGTGTATTTTTTTTAAGATTTATTTTTTATTTATACATACAAGCTGGGGTACAGGCCAGAGGCGTGGGGCAGTGAGAGGGTTCACCAGAGACGGTAGCAGAACAGGCAGATCAGAAATACACTGCTGAGGGGAGCAGCGGGCGAGGCAGGAGAGGTCTGCCGCGCCATGTGGGATTCTCCCTGGCCGGGTGTTGAACTCGCGTCGCTGCTGCCGACAGCTCCACAGCGCAGCGCTTAACCGCTGCGCCACCGGGGAGGCCCTGTGTGTGTGTATATATATATATATTTTTTATCTATCTATCTATCTATCTACCTATCTATCTATCTATCTCTCTCTCTCTCTACTACCTACCTACCTATTTATCATCTCTTTAAACAAAACAGTATACATTATCTCTCTATATTGTATTGTTATATATCTCTCTCTATCTATAATATCTATCTATATTGTTATCTATCTACCTACCTATCTATCATCTATTTAAACAAAACAGTATAACTCTTTCCTTACTACTCTAGGACAACTGTTTCCAAGCACTGATTTCTTCACACTTAAAAAATGGCATTGGAAATTGAAAACCCTTTTTTAGCATGCAATCACAGCCTTTTGAGGAGGAAAATGTGGCCTGGGTAGAAGGGGCTGGCATGGAGTTTCCAAAAGTTCCTTTGTTCCCAGACACTGAAGCCCAGGTCCCCATGTGCTCCCCTCACCATGCAAGCCTGCTCGTTTTCCTCCCTGCCCCAGAAGTTCTGCTGCAAGCTACTTGACGTACACCTACTGCAGCCTGTTTCTAAGACCTTTCACGAGAAGCTGCTGGTTGCTGGTGCAAACTAATGAGTATTTTCCAACACAAAGCTTCCAATTGAGATTATGAAGTAATTTATTAGGCTCCTACTGCAGGGAGCACACACAGTTCCTGCTCGGAATGGACTAATTA
Organism: Scalopus aquaticus; assembly: GCA_004024925.1. Taxonomy (NCBI): domain Eukaryota; kingdom Metazoa; phylum Chordata; class Mammalia; order Eulipotyphla; family Talpidae; genus Scalopus; species Scalopus aquaticus. Next base: position 2,367 of record PVIJ01006327.1, on the reverse strand, counting down.
AAAACTTCCCTACCATGTACAATCTCAATTGTGTTGGAAAAAATAAAAAAGAACAATACCTCTGTGGTGATTTTTCATAGAAAGGAAAGGATAATGATTTCTAAAAAGAAAAATTTTAAATGTGGAAGCCTCACATTGCTTAACTGGACAAAACCGGTAACTGTGGGTTCGGGTCTGTATCTCAGGGTTTGATTGTCTTTATACGAAATGGATCCAATTTCCCACCTCTGACTCTGGGGTGATGTTCTCCACCCCCACCCCCCCAATCCCCCTCCCTGCGGCCCCCACCCCGTTCAATTGATACAAAGGTAAGAAAGAGTCAATGTTACTAGTTGTAGCGAAGTGCTGGGGTTAAAGCCAGTGACACTCATAATCCTGATGGCCCTAGTGGTTCCAGATTTAGGAGTCTTTTTTTCATTAATAACCAGATATCCATTATCTCCATATCCATTGCTCCAGTGTGCTGGGATTCTCTTTGGTTGTCACCTTCGACTGACATTTGGCCTTGAACTATGACCACTTTCTGTGTCAAAACTTAGACTGTTAATAAGCTACTTTTACTCCAGAGAAAATGTTAAAATTCACCAAGCCTCAAGCATGTGCACTCACACTCGCCCACTGACAGAGACTTCTCAAGCCTTGTGCTGCCCACTCCAGACCTGTTTGAGCACCACACCCACACCTTGATGATTCTGAACTAGAAAATAAACCATTCTCAAGAGAGGCTTTACAGTCCACTTTTGAAGCAATGAGAAATCTGGGAAAACCTTACCCAGATCCGTATTATTTCTGTCTCATGCACTTTCACCTTGAGAGACTTGCTGATTTTTTTTTTTTTAAAGAATATGATTGTCCTTTACCTGGTGGGTAATAAACTCTGCTTCCATTTTAGACTATTTGGGCAGTCTTTGTGTTGACCCCAGTCACTGACCACCATATTAAATCCCCAAAGTTCAACTCAGATGGGACTGTGGGACATTTAATAAAGCTTTACTGAAGAAGAGGACAACCAGGAGAATGACATGGTGTGTCAGAGTACCTTAAAACTGGATGCCACGGGGTCTTCTCCAGTCATTTGGCCATATTCTTCCCCTCTTGGCTATACTTCCCCTTACCACCAGCCCGTGACCTGCTGCTGGGCCCGTTTGCAACTGGCAAAATGAGTGTTCTTGACTATGGATCCAAACCCCTATTCTGAGAACACTTAGGGAAACACCCCATTTCCTCCTCACACTCAGTCCATGACCAATCTCTCAATAGCACACTGGTCCTGGGAATGCCTCTCCATTATCAATAAAGACTATCTTTTATATTTTCATGCAGAGCAATTTAGCTTCTCGTCTCTAGAAGCTCTTCATTGCAATTTTTCATTCTTAATAGTAGGAAAAATGACCTTGGTGATGTGAAGGAAAGGTTAGTGGTGTCAGTAAGATATACATTTGTTTCTTGATGAGAGAAAGCAAAAGGCTCTACCATTGAGTCTCTTGAGAAAGACTAAGCCCCACTTTTCCCATGTCTGTACATTGACCTAAACCGTCTCTGATGCTCCTGATTGATGTTTTGCAACTTAAGACAACCAGTGACCCAGAATTCATGCCAAAACCTGAAATATAAAATAGAAAATTGCCACTTAAGGCACTTGAAAATATGCTGTGGTCAGTTGGCCACCTCCAGTGGCTATAAAGATCAAAGATTGGAGAGGTCCTCATGATGACATTTGCAGGCCAGGTAGGAGTTTTCCAGCCTGTGACATCTGATCTGGTGTCCCACATTCTCACAGCTCTTGTGATTTAAAGTGATTTCATTGCTAGAGCTGATAATGCCAAATGTCCTTTTGATCTCAGAGCTCGGCTAACAGAAGAGATGATCCTTACAAAGAAAACTGTATGAACCAGTATATCTCTGGACAAGGGAGTGATATAGTGAGGTCACACTTGCTTTGTAAAACTTGCCACCACTTTCCCAGGCAGTTGTAGCTTGAAGTGCAAAGTCCATTTCATTTTAACCTTTTGACATTTGTGGCCTCTGATTACTCACTAGGTAGTGAGAAACACAACAGTATGTGCTACACTTGTCAGAATTCCTGTGGGTAGGTTGTTAGACACTTGCCAGGCTCTCCAGCTATGAAGTTTTAGGCTTAGACTCAACTCCTGGTTGGACAAACTTTAGAGATCATCCAGTCCACCTCTTTTTTTTTTAATAACATATTTTTATTGTTATTTATGTCTTTTACATTTTGCATTCCCTTGGGTAGCCCACCACCAATTCACCCGTGATCCATCTCCATGGTCCCTTGTGTTCTTTTCTATTCCATTTGTGTCCTTTCCCTTCCCTCCCTCCGGCTCCTTCCTCCTCCTCTCCCCCCCC
>PVIJ01006326.1:69952-93566 GCA_004024925.1 Scalopus aquaticus | reverse complement strand
CAAAAAAAGAAAACTACAGACCAATCTCCCTAATGAATACTGATGCAAAAATATTCAACAAAATCTTGGCCAATAGGATCCAACAATGCATCCATAAGATAATACACCACGACCAAGTGGGATTTATCCCAGGGGCACAAGGATGGTTCAACATCCGAAAATCAATCAATGTAATCCAACACATCAACAAAAAGAAAAATAAAGACCATATGATCACATCAATAGACGCTGAGAAAGCATTTGACAAAGTGCAACACCCATTTATGATAAAAGCCCTTGAAATCCTTGGGATAGAAGGAACATACCTGAACATAATAAAAGCCACCAACTGGAGAATGACCCCCCATCACAACCACCAGGGGCCGATGCTAAAAAAATCACCAAGGGTTCATCTACACCAACTTGGGCAGCAAATCTCTAATGGTACTAAGACCAAAAATGGAACAATTTCATAAGGAAATATTTAAATTGTAGCAATTCTCTTTCTAAGGCAGGGGACTGCCTAAGTAAGGACTTTTTTCAGTGTGATGAACCACAGTGTAGTCCAGTGATAGTTACAGCGTCCTTCTCCAAATAATGTATTTAAATGCATAAATAAAACACATAGAATCATAAACAAAATCAATTGCCAAAGAAATCATCACAATATTTTCTAAATATGATATATTAAAAATGTTTCTTCATGAATATATTAAATAAGAAGTAGTGGAGGTTCTAGTAACTACCAGAATGTTAAGCAGAGTTTACATTATTTTACTGAAAAAAAAACTGTAATGTGATATGAAAATATCTCAAATTCTAGTGATAACCAAGTCACAAGTACAGTTCACCTTTGAGCAACATGAGTTTTAACTGGGTGGGTCCATTTATATGCAATTTTCTTATAAAAAGATGACCATAAGCTTACATTACTAATACAGTACAGTACAATAAAAATGTTTTTCCATATTATGGTTTTCTTAACAATATATTCTTTTTCCTAGTTTATTCTAGGAATACAGTATATAATATAAAAAATATGTATTAATCAACTGTATGTTATTGGTAGGGCTTTAGTTAATGGAAAACTACTAGGCTATTAGAAGTTAAGTTTTACATGAACAAAAGCAAAAACTAGCAGGCAACCACAAATAAGAGACATTCTACAGGGGAGAGGGAGGAAGAGAGACCAAAATAGAGGAGAAAAGAGCACAAGGGACTATGGTGATGGTTCACGGGTAAATTGGTGGTGGGAAACCCATGGGGGACACACAACAATGTAAAGGATATAAATTCAATAAAAAAGAGAAAGAAAATAGAAGATAAGTTTTAGGGGAGTCTTATATTGATGTTGGAGAGATGCTGCACTTACCTCCCTTGCTGGTCAAGGATCAACCACATAGCTATACTATTGGGGGTTTGTCCATATTCCAATGAAAATAAATGGCTAAATTTTGGCCAGGAAAAATCAAGATGTATTCATGCCTTATCCAAGCTTACCAAGCCCCTAAATCTGTGAACCCCAGAGTAAGAACCCCAGAAATACAAATATGGTCTGGACTAATATCATGGGGTAGCACTTCTCAAATCACCTGGGTGGAAATGTATATTCTGATTCAGTGTGTGCACCCTGATAACCTGCATTTCTAACAAGCCCCCAATGATGCTGATGTTTTGGTCCAGGTAACACACATTGTGGAGAAGAGGCTGCGAGGCTTGAAGTGGTAAGACATCAGCCTGAAGAGGAGTAAGAATTTAAGGCACACAGATGGCATTTCCTGACCCTGGATGTCCTTGGCAATGGCTTAGGATTTTCTGGCTTCTTTCTAAAGGGGCACGCATTCTTTTCCCATGTGTTTCACTAACTTGGAGATTCTAGCTGCTTAAGTGTGTCCTCGGTTTCCTGAAAGCTACCACAGAGAAGCAGTTATTTGTCAGCCAAGTGTCAGACCATTAGCAAGTCTCAACACTCATAATATACATGTATCCATGCACAGAAAATAAAAATAACTCACAAGCCCAGGTAACCAAGACTTAGAAGTTGAAGTGATTATTTAAAAGGAAAAAAAAAGTAAATAGACTGCAATTACATACATACCTTCACCATTTTCCTGAGAACACAGGGGGAAAAAAATAATGACACTGTTACAATAGTGCAAAGTAAGCAAAATAGCATAGATGTGAAACTAATTCTCTTTCACCCATCCTGGGTGGCTTTAATTTTTTTTAGGAAGAGACACCTGAAGACTAGAGCATTAACCTACATTTCTTCTTCTGCCTCCCAAGGGCTCACAAGTCCCTTTTGTACTACTTCTCTGCATCCGGTACCCTCAACTAACCCTTAATTCAGAAGCCATATTGGAGAGCCCTTCAACCCCAGCCCTCATATATCTATTTCTTTAGAGGCAGAGCAGAAATTGAAGTTTCCACCCCACTGCAAGAGCAGCCAAATCGCTCTTTGGGTGCCCTCTGATGGCCACACATGGAAGCACTTTTTTTCACACTGGTAAAAAAAGATTCATTAAACAAAAGGCCAACAAAGTTATTTGGAGTGATCGCAAAAAAAAAAAAAAAAAAAAAAAAAAAAAAAAGAAGAAGAAGGATACCCACCTAGGCATCCTGGCTATGAAAACAAAATATTAACCAAGTGAGATGCTAGGAAGACACAAAACAGTCTTCAAGAATTCTGAGAGTGAAAATTAGGGAAAAAAATTAAAAGAAAGCAAAATCTTGTTTTTGTTTTGTCACTAAGAAGTGAGGCAGTGGCACACTAATTTCTTTCTGAGGATTTTAATGTTTTCTGAAAAATTTATTAGACGATTCAGAATGTTAAATCTTTGTGTATATAAATGGGCTGAACTTTGTATGTCTGCGTTTGTATTCAATTTTGATTATTGTTTCCATTCTCTTGCTTGTTTATTCATGCTTTCTAATTCTTCCTCACTGATCTCGGAAGGTTGTATGCATCTAAGAGTTTGTCTCTTTCTTCAAGGTTATCCAATGTGTTGGCATAAATATTTTCACAGTAATCTCATGACCCTGTATATTTCTGAGATGTCATAAATTCTCTTTCATTTCTCATTCTATTTATAGGGTTTTCTCCTTTTATTTTTTCTTTGGTGGGCCTACCCAGAGGCTTGTCTATTTTGTTTATGTTTTCAAAGAACCCTCTTTGGTCTTATTGATCTTTTTGAACTATCTTTTTCATTTCTGTTTCATTTATTTCCACCTTAATTTTTTATTATATACTTCCATCTAATGACATTTGATTTTGCTTTCTCTTCTTTTTCTAGATTCTTAAGATTTAAGTTTAGATTATTTGTTTGAAATCTTTGCAGTTTCTTGATATAGGCTTGTAGTGCTAAATATTTCCCTCTTGGTACTGTTTTGCCACCTTTCAAAGGTTCTGGTACCTCATGTCCTCTACTTCATTTATCTCTAGGCATTTTTTAATTACTCCTATGTTTTCCTCCTTAACCCATATCAGTTGCATGGTAGTCCCTACATATTTGTGGTTTTTCCTATGTTTTGTTGTTGGTTTATAATTTTATTCCATAGTGATCAGAGGTGATACTTGATATCACTTCAATCTTCATTAATTTATTGACACTTCTTCTTCGACTCAGCATGTGGTCTATCTTCAAGAATGTTTTATGTATTCTTGAGAAGAATGTGTATTCAGCTATTTTGGGGTGTATTACCTCTTAAATGTCTTTAAATGCAACTGATCTAATTCCTCATTTAATGCTATTGTTTCCTTATTGATTTTATGTCTCATTGATCTGTCCATTGATGAACGTGAGGTGCTCAAGTCCCCTACTATTGTTGTGTAGCTGACAATGTCTGTTTTTAGGTTTTTAAAAATTTGCTCTATATATTTTGATACTCCTTCATTTAGTGTCTATGTATTGATGGATGCTATAGCTTCCTGATGTATTGATTCTTTATCATCCCGTTCTTGTCTCTTGTTAGTTTTTTTAAAATCTGGAAGTCAATTTTATCTGATAAAATTATGGCTGACTCTGCCTTTTAAAGGGTTTCATTTACTTGTAGAATTGTTTTCCAGTCACTTACTTTGAAATTATGTTTGTCTTTGAAGCCCATGTGCTGGAGACTACAGAATGCTGGGTTTTATTTATTAAACCAACCATCCACTCTGTACCTTTTGATTGGTTAGTTCAAGCAACTGACATTTAAGGAAATAATTAACATATAAGTATTTATTGCCATTGTGTTGTTTGTTTTTCTTGTTGCTATTGCAGTTTTTTTTTAAAGATTTATTTATTTATACATACAAGCTGGGGTACAGGCCAGAGGCATGGGGCAGCGAGAGGGTTCACCAGAGACAGAGTGGGGAGCAGAACAGGCAGATCAGAAATACACTGCTGAGGGGAGCAGCGGGCGAGGCAGGAGAGGTCTGCTGTACCATGTGGGATTCTCCCCCGCTGGGCGTGGAACTCGAATCGCACTGCCAACAGCTCCACAGCACAGTGCTCAACCTCTGCGCCACCAGGGAGGCCCCTGCTATTGCGGTTTTTATCTGTTCCTTTTCCTTTTTTGTTCTCAATACTTGTATTTTGAAAGCTACTTTTTTTCTAGTCTTTGGATTCCAATTTTATCTTCTTTGCTTCTTCTTGGTGCTTTTGTTCTAAGGTTACCATATAAGTCTCTACCTATTACCTCTTTTAAATTCAAAACAAGTTAATCTTTAGCTACCAGCCCATTTTTTTAAACCCAGTTTTAATACCACACACCCCCCCCTCATATTTTATGTTTAGGGAGTCTTTTTGCTTCTGTCTTCTGCCCCTCCCTCCCAAAAAAAAAACAAAAGCCCAGAAACAGATGGTTTCAGTTGTAACTTCTTCCAAGCCTTCAGAGATGAACTAATAATTATCATTCTCAAACTCTTTCAAAATAATTAAAGAACCGAGAATGCGTCCAAACACATTTGAGGCCAATATCACGTCTATACCAAAAGCAGATAAGGACCTCACAACAAAAAAAAAAAACTACAGACCAATACCTGATGAGCACAGATGCACAAATCCTCGATAATATCTTAGCAAACCAAATACAAAAATACATTTAAAGGATCATACATCCCATAAAGTATGATTTATTCCAGGGATACAAGGATGGTTCAACATATGCAAGTCAATCAATGAAATTCCAAAAAAGAAAAGATAAAGATCATATGATCATATCATATGTAGAGATGTAGAGAAACATTTGACAAGATTCAATATCCACTTATGATAAAAAAAAAACCCTCAATAAATGAAAACAGAAGGAACATGCCTCAAAGGAATAAAGGCCATAAATGAGAAACCTACAGCTAACATCATACTCAATGTTGAAAAACTGAAAGCTTTTCCTCTAAGAGCAGATATAAGACAAGATTTCCATTGCCACTGTGACTATTCAATACAGTATTTATACTATATATAAATATAGTATCAGAAGCCCTAGCTAGAATAATTAGGCAAGAGAAATAAATCCAAGAATGCAAATTGTGATCGAAGAAATTAAATTTTCACAATTTGCAATGACATGGAAATACATGAAATACACAGAAAACCCTAAAAGCTCCACTAAAAAAACTGTTAGATACAATAAATAAATAAAGTAGCAGGCCAAAAAATAAATATACAAAAATCTGACGCATTCCTATATGCAATTAAGAAACTAGAAGAGAAAGAAAAAGTTTAATCATATTTATATTCACATCAAAAGAATCAAATAGCTAGGAATTGACAAAGTAGGTGAAAGACTTATATAACAAAATTTATAAGATGGTGTTAAAAGAAATAGAAGACAGGGCCTCCCTGGTGGAACAAGGGGTTAAGTCTCAGCCTATGAAGCTATCGGCAGCCACTGCAGCAGGAGAGATTCTCACATGGCAAAGCAGACCTCTCCTGTCTCACCCACTGCTCTCCTCAACAGTGTATTTCAGTTAATCTGCCTGTTCTACTCCCCACTCTGTCTCTGGTGAATCCCCTCACACCCCACACCCCCCCCCACACACCTCTGGCCTACACCCCAGCTCTTGTATGCGTAAATAAATAAATTTTAAAAAAAATTAGGGCCTCCTCAGTGGCGCAGAGGGTTAAGCACCGCGCTGTGGAGCTGTCAGCAGCTGCGGCAAGAGTTCGAAGCCCAGCCGGGGAGATTCCCACATGGCGCAGCAGACCTCTCCTGCCTCACCCACTGCTCCCCTCAGCAGTGTATTTCAATCTGCCTGTTCTGCTCCCCACTCTGTCTCTGGTGAACCCTCTCACTGCCTCACACCTCTGGCCTGCACCCCAGCTTGTATGCATAAATAAATCTTTAAAAATAAAAAAGAAATAGAAGACGCCAAAAAGTGGAAAGATGCCCCCTGTTCATCGATTGGAAGAATTAACATTGTTAACGTGGTCATTTTACCCAAAGCAATATAAACATTTAATGCAATGCCTATAAATTTCAATGGCATTCTTCAAATAAATAGAAGAAATATTACTGAAATTTACATGGGACCACAAAAGACCTGGAATAGTCAAAGCAATCCTGAAAAAAATGAAGAGAGGAAGTATCATACACCCAGGCTTCAAACTATACTAAACGCTATAGTAACCTAAATAGTATGGTATTGGAATAAAAATACATGCAGACCAATGGAAAAGAATTAAAAACCTGGAGGTAAGCCCAAATTTGTAAGAATAGTTCATTTACAACTAAGGACCCATGAACATAAACTGAAGAAAGGAAAGTCTACAACAAAGGGTCTTGGGAAAATTGGACAGTCACTTGCCAAAATGTGAAGCTGGACCACTATCTCACAGCATTCACAAAAAAAAAAAAAAGGAAAAGGCCAAATATTGTAATATTGGCTCCTGGATATCTTTGGTGACCTTTAATTTGACTGCATCAAATTAAAAGGTTTCTGTAGAGTGAAAGAAACTATCATCAAATCAAAAAGTCACCCCACAAAATGGGAGTAAACATTTGCACATCAGACATCCATCATGGAACTTCCACCCAAAATCTAAAAAGAACTCATACATCTCAACAAAAAAGCATGTAACCCAAACAAAACTCAGCATAAGACTTAAACAGATACTTCTCCAAAGAAAATACATAGATCAATGGCCAAAAAGTACATGTAAAAAAATTCCTTATCATCAGTATTATCTTGGAAATGCAAATCAATACCACAATGAAATATCACCTCACAAGTGTGAGAGTGTCCCATATCAAAAAGACCAGAACCAGTAAGTGTCATCTAGGGTGTGGAGCAAATGGAAGCCTTATGTACCATTGATGGGAAAGTAGACATGTCCATCTCCTGTGGAAAGCATATGGAAGTTTCTCAAAACATTAAAAATGCATCTATCAAATGACCCAACATTCCATTCCTATGTATCTACCTGAAGAATAATAAAGCACTACTTTGAAGTGATATATGCACTTCCATTGTTGTTACAGCACTACTTACATTAGTCAAGTTATGGAAACATCCTAAGTGTGTAACCACAGATGAGGGAATAATGTGCCACATGTATACACCATGAGATAATATTCAGCAATTAAAAATAAATAAATAAAACCTTACAATTTGAGACAACATGGATGGAGCTGGAGGGGATTATACTAAATGAAATAATGTTAGAAGGTGAAAGCAAACATTGGATTGTTTCATTCACTTGTGGAATATAAAGAAAAAGCAAAGGAACAGACACAAACAAGTGCTTGAAATCTTACTATAGAACTGAAGCTACTCAGAAAGGGGGAGGGTGTGGAGATGGAAGCAAAGTAGGGAGGGGGCCCAAAGGTGGAGGATCGCTGGAACCTCAGTGACAGGTGTAGTGTTGTAACCGGGCTGGGTCCAAAGTCCAGTAGGGGTGGCGCCCCCTGGAGGGGTTTTTTGTTGAGAATGAATAGCCCCAGGTATACTGCTAAGTTTGCATTTGGGGTTGAGTTTCTGATGAAAAATAAGAGGGAACTGAAGGAGAAAGAGATTCAGTCGCCATGATGTAGGAATGAAAGAGGTAGTCGCCATGCTGAAGGAATAGAAGACGCAGTTGCCATAATGTAGGAAAAGAAGAAACGTTTTTGAATCTTTAGTGACTTCGGGGGCCAGCAACTTTGGAGGCTTTGCAAGTAGCCGAGCGACGGAAACTGCTCCCAGTTTTGTCTTTACTTCAGCTGAAGAAAGAAGGCAGAGGCCCAAAGCGGGAGCTTTCCTAAAATGCGTGAGTGCAGTCTGTTGGGCCGTCTTGTAACAGGGTGGTCCCCAGGAAAAAGGATGTGTCCCAGGTTCCCTGACCTACCCAAGGTAGAGTGGAACTGAGCAGGATATAAAAAGCTTGAGAAGAGAGACAGGGAAGACAGACACAGAGAGGACACACACAGAGGAGACACAGAACACAAAGACAGAAGACAGGAGGAGACAGAAGAAGGATGGAAAGCCAGAAGAGGCCCAACGAGCAGAGAGACTTGTAAAGAAGCTGCACTGGCCTGGACTGATTGAAATAGATATGGGTGAGAGACATGTGGGGAAGTTAACGATGGCTATGTTGATTTTGGTTTTGATTTTGTTCTCTTCCTCTCAAAATTGTCTGACTGTTTCTGACCCTTTTGTATGGGTCCCTGCTGAAAGGTATTTTGGTTCCTCCCAGAATTGTCTGGCTGTTTTTGACCCTTATGTGTGGGTCCCTGCCAAAAGCTGTTCTAGACTTGTGGCAGGCTTTTGAGACTTGCTTTGGGCCAGTCCCGTTTGGGTGGACTTGTACCCATGAGGAGTTGGATAACATTGGGTGCTTGACTTAGAAAATATATTTGTTGTCTTCTCTGTCTTTTCTAATTGTATTAAAGTTCCTTTCCACAAAAGGTCCTGTGTTTTGTATTGATGCAGCGGATGGCAGAACCCATTTAGAATAGGGTTTGGGGTTTCGAGGGTGCCCCTCTCCCTGCCCTGTAACAGTCTGGCTGCTGTAGTTGCTGTTTGCAGTATTGTTGGCCTGGTGCTGTGCTGGGGCACCATGGCAGTTTAGGGAGCATCTCCAGTTGTGTTCTGTGTTGTCCTCATGAGTTGGAACCTGGCCTACAGTCTGATTGTTGCGTGTCTGCAGAAAAAGGGAGACGCCATTTTGGAATCGTGGCCTATTGTTTGGAAGAGGAGCTCCACATCAGCAGTGGCGGGAAGACTTCATCTTTGTTACTTTTCTGGAACTTAAAGGACTGAACATTGTTTTAAGTAAGGTAAACGGCTTTAATAATTTTAGTTATTCTTTGTTTTTCCCTGTTTGTTAAATAAATCCCCTTTTTATTGTCCCCTAAGCCTGAGTAGTCTTGCAATTGTGCGCACCGCGGGTGCAGAACCAATATAGTAAGCGGTAAGCAATTGGGGCACTGCCTTTGGCAACTTTAAAGCCGCATTTGCCCGGTATCAGTGTGATAACACACATTTATAGAGGTGTGAACCTGTACCCCTGAAACATACAGTGTTGTAAACCAATATTACTTCCATTAACATAATTTTTAAATTTAAAAAATAAAATAATTAAAAATCTACAACTCAGCAACAATAAACTAATTCAAAAATGAGCAAAGAATTTGAATAGATATTTCCCCAAAGAAGCAACGCAAATAACCAAGAAATAGATGATAAGGTGTTCCACATCATTTAACTACTTATGTATCATTGCTAAATTTAAAAACCCAAGGCTCTATTCCTTGCCCAGCAGGCGAGTTTTGGAGGCTTGCATGGATAAAAGGAGTGGATGGAAATGCCATGGGAATCCAGACATTAAGCTGATGATCTGAAGAGCTGAAGATCTGTTATGCTAATTCAGATCATCAGTCAGGACACACCCAAGACTAGTTACCCTTACTAGCAATGGTGGTTGGAGTATAAATAGAGCTTCGGGACCCTCACTTTCTGGATAGCAGACCCCTCCTGTCTTGCCTGCTAATTCTGTCAGTAGTGTACTTCACTAAACCTGCCTGTTTTGTTCTACACTCTGTCTCTGGTGAACTCCTTCATCCTTGCATCTCCCTTCTCACCTACATCTGATTCTTCCCTGACACTGGTTATAACTTGGGCCAGCAATTGGCTACTGAAGTACAGACCAGTCTTAAGGGATTGAGCCCTTCACCTGTGGGGTCAGTTCTAACTCACTAGTGTCAGAATTCAATTGTAGGACATACAGTTGGTGTTCAAAGAGCTGGAAAACTACTTTATGCTAGGGAAGAAAACCCACACCACTCGGTAGTGTTCTGTGTATAGAGAAAATGTAACAGGGTGGTCCCCAGGAAAAAGGGTGTGTCCCAAGTTCCCTGTCCCACCCAAGGTAGGGTGGAACTGAGCAGGATATAAGAAGCTGGAGGACACACAGAGAGGACACACACACAGAGGAGACAGAACACAGACAGAAGACAGGAGGAGACAGAAGAAGGATGGAAAGCCAGAAGAGGCCCAACGAGCAGAGAGACTTGTAAAGAAGCTGCACTGGCCTGGACTGATTGAAATAGATATGGGGAGAGACCCATGGGGAAGTTAACGATGGCTGTGTTGATTTTGGTTTTGATTTTGTTCTATTCTTCTCAGAATTGTTTGACTGTTTCTGACCCTTTTGTATGGGTCCCTGCTGAAAGGTATTTTGGTTCCTCCCAGAACTGTCTGGCTGTTTTTGACCCTTATGTGTGGGTCCCTGCCAAAAGCTGTTCTAGACTTGTGGCAGGCTTTTGAGACTTGCTTTGGGCCAGTCCCGTTTGGGTGGACTTGTACCCATGAGGAGTTGGATAACATTGGGTGCTTGACTTAGAAAATATATTTGTTGTCTTCTCTGTCTTTTCTAATTGTATTAAAGTTTCTTTCCACAAAAGGCCCTATATGTGTTGGGGGAAAAAAAGGACGTCTGCAACATACTACACAGGAAGGTTTATGGACCCCCACCTCAAGCCAGAGACCCCTAGGGCTACGAATCCCAGAATTCCATCATCATCCAGAAGAGAGGATTACCGGAAACTGAGGGGTAGAGTTAAGCAGACATGTTGGCTATATAACGAGGGCTTTTGACCTTGGGGGTCAATTGCTTCTCGCCGCGCTACTGCGTGCCATTGGGGTTTCCAGCTCTTCGGATCTGGTAGGACGTATTTGGAGATTTATCTCTCTCCCTCACTTTCTCTTTTGACCCTGAGTTATTCATTTTTTTATTTCCCTTCCTTTTGTAAATAAAACCCTTTTATTAACCTTTTTGTGAGTGCCTGCAATTGTTCTTATTTTAAGTCCTTTTTAAGCACATGGGTGAGAACCCACAGTCAGGCACCCCATTGTATATCGGGGTTGCCCTGTAACATATGTTTTGTATTGATGCGGCGGATGGCAGAACCCATTTAGAACAGGGCAGGTCTGGGGTTTCGGGGGTGCCCCCTTTCCCTGCCCTATAACAAAAACAAATACTCTTGCCTACACCTGGGCACACAGCTGATCTGGAAGGAAAGCCTGAGAGCAAATGTACTTGTGGATAAAGTCCACATGAGCTGAATTTCAAAGACCCCCAAAACAAACCTGGAAGAAATGAGAAATGTAGGCTACTTAGGTATCAGCAGTACAGACTGAGCTATTTTGTAATTTTCCCCAGTGTGAGCTGTTAAGAAATATCACCCTTCAAAGTAGAGTGAATAACTGATTCTCTGCTTTTCTGCTTGCCTGCAATAATATTGAAACACAGGGCAAGTTATAATCAGGTAGCTTCAAGGACAGAGCAGGCAGGGATCCCTGGAGAATTGCTTCTGAGATAAGGGCAACAAGAGCAATAAGGGAGAATCCAAATATAAGGGCAATGAATTCCAAAGGGAACCAATCAAGCACCCCAGGACTAGGGACAACAGGACATTCCAGACCAGGACACAGAGACCTAGGAAACAGAGACTTAGCTCCGGGCACAGAGACACTAAGGCATGAGTGAGACCACCAAGAACTAACCAATCACGAAGAGACAGATGGAGCTTTAGAATAGTCAGGGAAAGAAGGTGTATATTCCCTAAGACACGACTCGACTCCACTTCGGCTCCCTTGCCCCTCCCTGGCCTGGTTCCACCGGGCTGGAGTCCCGCTTTATTTCTGTTCCTTTTCTCTCTAATAAACTTTTTCTTTCTCTAAACAAATGTGCCTCCTTTCGCTTGCTTGCTTGAGCATCAGCGAAGTTCCTGCTGCGGCTTCGTGTAACACCAACCCAAGGAGCTCTAGTGGCTGGGACTCAGCGCTGCCCCTGCAGCCTGGGGTCCACTCTTGGCTGGGAGACTAGACCTGAAAACCTGAAATTCCGGTATCAATATCACAGTTCAAAGCATGCAAATAAATTATTTTTTTTTATTTTACTTTGATGACTAGGAAAAGATAACAACATGTAAGATTAAATCAACACTAAAAAATTGCTGGCACTTAATTGGTTAATTTCATCAAAATAAAGACATGTTTGTTTAAACTGAAAAAATGTTCCCCCTGACACTTTGCTTTTGCTGGGATCTTTGAAATTAAGGCCAAGGTATCAATAACAGCATCACAGCATCTACCTTTAACCCCATTGGGGACACATACCAGCAAACAGCAGCACAGAAAATGGGTGTGCACCCTACCAACCAGGGCTCCACCCTTGAAAACAATCCCTTAACCAATGCTTCCTTTGCAAAGATTCACTTTGGGCTGGTAAGGCTCTGGCCAGACACTCATCATGGCTCATGGTGGGTGGCACATGAGGTAGATTTTCTTTGTGTTTTGCAGACATTCCTATTTGTGCTTCAACCAGGGGAGTGGGTGTCCCACATTCCAAACTTCTGACTTCACAGTCCTTGCCTGGGAATCCCCTCCAAGCTCACCCCCCTCCACCAGTCTCCAGGTGAGTCCACAACGCGGTGCAGGATTCTAGCTCTTCAAATCCGGAGGGATGCTTTCTACGTCGACAGGTTGTTTTGGCTTTAAATGGCTGCTTAGAGTTAAAAAGGAATATCTCAAACCCCCTGCCATGCTGAAAGGAGAAAAAAGGTGAAAATAAGTCAATAAAATACTACTCAGCTATTAAAAAAAAAAAAATCAAGTCCTGCCATTTACAACAGATCTTGAGGGCATTATGTTTAGTGAAATAAGTCAGAGAGAGAAAGATAAACACAGTATGACTTTACTTATATGTGGTATATAGACAAAACAAAGGAATGAACTAAATAAAACAAATGTAAACTTTAGACTAACAGACCGAATTAGTGGGAAGAGGGCAGGGTGGGGAAATCATGTTAAAGGGGCCAATTCTATGGTGAAGGGTAGAATTAGACTTGTAGTGGTGAACTTAACGTACTATACATATGATAGAGGAGATAGAACTTAAAAAAAGAAGGAATCACAGGACTAGAACCTGACTCACACAAGGAGGTGGGCTGGAAGGAATCAGCCTGACCTTTAACACAGTGATAACCAAAATCCTTAGGAGCCAGTGCCTAAGGCTGAGCAAAGGTGAAGATGTGGAGATTGGGCCCATTGTGGGTGGGATCTCTGATTCCCTTTCCGGTTCTGGTTGGTTGTTCAGGGTCAGCAACAGACAAGCCATCCATGGGGATGAGTCCTCCCGACCGGAAGAGGACTACATCAGTGCAATTCCTGCACTGGCTCGGGGCAGCATCTGTCCTGCCCACTGTGCCTCTGCAGGTGTCCTTTCCACCAACTCTGTCCCTCTGCAGGGCAGCGGCCTCCTACCTGCCCGTGACCTGTACCATGCTGGGTGTCCTCTTCAATGAGCTCCCACAGCAGAGGCATCTCCCCTCAGGGGTACCCACCTGCCTGCAACCATGCAGGCCTCTCTCTCAGCAAACCTGTCCCTGTCGTGGCAGCTCTTTCTGCCCGCTAGTGTCTATGCAAGCATCCCTTATTCTTGTCCCTTTTCCTAATCAACCTGTCCTTTAAATATAACTAAAGTTTCTGTCTCGTGAAGAAACTCACTGCATGCCGCTGAAAGGAAGCTCTGGTAAAACGTTTTCCAGAGTGAACCCAAGGATGCCGCTCTTAAACCCATCAATCCCAAAAACAACATCACATACATGCTGATTTTTAAGGATGCATACCTTAAGCTTATAAACATAATAATGCAAAGTTACTTCAATGAAAAAATTTAAGTAAATTTTGTAGGTGATACACCATCAGTTACTGACCTCATTGTAACTACAGTCAGTTTAATTTGATGGACATCTTTGAGATTCCAGCTTTTCTCCTGAAGTTTATGAATTACTTGAGAATAAACCTCTCCTTATTTACAAATGTTTGGTTGTAGAAAAAGAATAGAGCAAATCTAAACAGAATCTTGGAGAGAAGGTAAATACTAGGCTAATGCTGAATAAACTATATAACACCATCTGAAAATAACATTCAAGGCTGGGGCCCCAACTGCTTTCCCAAGTATCTTAGTCAATATTTCCAATATCCTCTGATGCTCACTATGGCCCCTTTCACAAGAGGAAGACAATTAATTTTAGGGAATTTCCTTGAGGAAAACACAAGAATTAAGTTCAGATCTTGATCCTTTGGAATTTCTTTACACACATTCCCACATGACATAGACCATACGGGAGTATGTTATAAAAATAAATAAACTGAGTCATTTAAGCAAAATTTTCTTAGAAATAGCAAGGTCAATGCCTCTCCTCTTTCACACATGACATATTAATCAGACTATTTAAAATTCTTATTTTACTAAAATGAGCTCATTAAAAAAGTTCCACTTACCAAATATTTAATCCTACAAAGTTTAACACAGAGAAAATATAGTCTCCACCAACTAACATCCCAATGTAGGCAATGGATACATTCTGCAAGAAAAAAGAGAAAGAGAATTAATTACGTTAAAAGCAAAAGAGAAATACATATATGTGGTGAAATCTGAATCTAAATATTTCAGTTACTTCGCCCAAAGACTTGTACATGGTGGGGGTTCAGAGGATGTTCAGCAAATGAATAAGCACCCATTACAAATGGCTTTATAAAGAAATGAAGTATATTGTGGCATAATCACAGAAAACTGCATTATTCATGCCCCTTTCCAGTTAATCTACAGAAAAAAGATGTTAAGAGCTGGATTTCAGTCTACCTGCTAGCGCACATCTCCTTACCATCACTGGACAGTAAATGATAATCACTTTGATAGTAACTGTAAGCAAATAAGAGATAGCTAATAAATTCCAAGCAGTACTCTGTCCAGAGTACTTTAGGAGATCTCTGGGCAGCCCACAGACAGGTCTGAATGGAAGCAGGCAGTTCTTCTCCCTCCTTCAAGAGTTCACATGAAGAGAAAAACCAAGCAACCGTGGAATAGAATTGAGAACACCCGACACTCCTATTCCTTTGTGTATCTATGGGAGTGTATTCAAGTGAATGTACACAAAACAAAAAACATACCACAGATCAATCTACAAATTTATTATAATTGAGTATTGAACCTTCAAAAACATAGGTTTGCATGGCTCCACTTACATGCAAATATATACTTTTACTACAAACACATAATGAAGTTCCACATTCAGGGATAAAACCACCACCACCGTCAGCTAAATCCATGCATGCAGAACCCATAGACTTGGAGGGCCAGCAATGAGATACAATCAAATTTTTATTGTGCAAGGGTTCAGCACCCCTATCCCCTAAGCCCCCAAGTTGTTCATCAGTTGTACATAGGTTGAAACAGGTCTTCAGGGGGATTCCCTTTCTTATAGGGCCAGAAAACCAAATTGTGCATCATCAGGTTTCTTGGTGAGCAAGGAAATGTGGATTTTTTTTCATAATTTTTTAGTTCATTTTCCCAGAGCATCCCTTTCCATCACCCGCAGTTTAAACATCACTAGTTATCTCCTTAAATCTATCCCTGTTTTCTGAATTAGGAGATCAGAAGTAAAGATGACAAGGCAACTCTTACCATACCACTGACAACAATAATAAAACCAAACTCAGATTCTATCACAAAGACTGGACTTGCCATCTACTCCCCCATGCAGTTGTTCATTCCAAGGCTTGCTCCACTTACCTTGATGGCTCCAACCACTGCGGTCGTCAGAGCCGAGTTGTAGTAGCTGCACAGGACGGTGGAGTACATCAGCAGAAACCTGGGGTGGGGAGCAAACAGTGAGTGACCTGCTGAGTTGGGTCACAACAGATGGGCAGTCAGCCACCCTGTACAGACTTCAAACAAATAACAAAGAAAATCATACCATGGGGACTTTATAACCTACAACTTACAACATCGTTTAAACTCTGACTTACAACAAGAAAACTGGGGGAATCATGTGTCACCAACAAGTCTACCTTAAGCATCCTTTTCATCTTGTCTGTGCATTCCCCATGCATGTCTCCACAAAACAGGAGTAAGAACAGTAAGGCCTTTTAATGACCTGAAATCTTTCATGGAAGAGCTATGTTAAACAGTGGTTTTGACTCTCTGCAAATCAGAATCACCTGATACACCCTGAAAACAATGTCACCTGAGAATGGTTAATCGGTTTGAGAGGGGGGCCCCCCCCCACCCTGTGTATGGAAGCCCCATAGATGATTCAACTGTGCACAGCACTGAGAACCGCAGATACCAGAAGATAAAAGTAGCTGAGCAATTGCTCTGGACTGAAATTGGGATTCCACTTGGCAACAATCCCCCTGTGCCAGATGACCAAAGCCTCTCAGGCACCCGACAGGCATTCCACACTGACCAGAGCACTGACACTTGTCAATATAATAACTGCAGAGTTGTGACCAAGCCCCAGACAAGAAAATACATATTCACAAGAAAGAATACAAAGTTCAATCCAAAGTAAAGAAATGCATTCACAGTTCAATCAAGAAGTATAGAAAGGTAACCGGGATTGAAGTGGGGCACAAAATTCTATCCACCCAAATCAGAGGATTAGGTGTTGAACCCGATTACAGTCAAAACTGGTTGCAAGTGGAACTGGAAAGACACAGAGAGACCAAAAGATGTGTGGATTTCAAAGCTAAATTTTAGTTAGAAGGCAGGAGCCGGTGGACACCCATTGACAGAGGAGAGGGAACCAGATTCTAAAACGGGCTCAGCCTGCGTCTCCAGGCTTACTGCCCAGGCTCCGGTTCACACCCAAATCTATGATTGTTAGCAATGGAATCAGAACAAGTCTTCAACACAGTAACTGCTTTTGGTTTGAGAATGCTTTTTATTACCAGACATGTAAAAGGAAAAAAAAGAGAGAGAGATAAAGCACATCAAGCTTTTACATTAAGTTGAGGAATAAACTTAATTCAAATTTAAGTTTTATAATCTTTAAAATGTCTTTGTCATTAAGGTGATTACAACAAGTCAGAAAAAAATCTTCTTTATGATTTAATTTGAAATGTGTAATTTATATTAGGCTTGCAATTTTCTGAGTGAATCTGTACACTGTATTTGAACATTTAGAAGAAGCTGATTTACTTCACTTGCAGATTTGGTTTATTAGCTTTCAAAGAGCTGACTAGGTGTACAAAGCAGTCTGGTTTGTTGGTTTTGCTGGAGTCTTATTAGATCTTAAAGTTGCTGGAGAAAAAAAATATGTAACTCACATTTACAAATGCAGTTTAAAATGTGTAAAACACTAATTCACTAATTGTAAATGGGACTAATTTACAGTGAATTGTCTAGATCTTAACCAGTTAAACCATTAATAAACCCCTAATCAAATAATGAAAGTAAATGTTTTTATGTGTATACATTGAACTTAAAGGCTTAAGAAAAATCTAAGTTTTAAATGATGACAATTTAAATAAATTCAACATTAGTTTATAGACCTGGGAAACTACAAATAATCCTACTCATGCATAAAATAAAAAGATTTTAAAAACTCAGCCTCATTTTACTGAGTGCCTACTCCACTCACCCTGGTCACAGATACATGAGCCACAGCATCTGTCCCAGGGGAGCTCAAGTGCCAATCACATAACAGAGATTACGTTCAGGGAAGGAGCCCAGCCCAATCAGGAGACACAGAAAAACTTCCTGCAGCCTTCTTAAATTTGAGTTTTCCTGCATCCTTAAACCCAAGGTAATCATGTTTTTTTTTTATTTTTTTGCTCAAAAATCCAACTCCAGGGTCCTAAACATGCAACATTTTCATCATCCTACATTTTAGTTAATTCTTGTTGGCTTACATTCAGAATCAGCAGCCAC
This sequence comes from Scalopus aquaticus, assembly GCA_004024925.1. Classification (NCBI taxonomy): domain Eukaryota; kingdom Metazoa; phylum Chordata; class Mammalia; order Eulipotyphla; family Talpidae; genus Scalopus; species Scalopus aquaticus. The sequence continues at coordinate 75,402 of PVIJ01006326.1, read as the reverse complement.
CTTAGGTCTAGGATCCCATTATAACCCTACCACCAGCATGGTAGGACACTCATTCACCAACTGGGCTGAGAGGAGGAGATCCCCTCCTCAATATCATAAGAGAAGTCTGATTAGCATGAGTCTTCCTTGGTGACAAATGGAGTTTTCTTAACAGAACAGTCACTTTCTGTTCAGACAGGAAGGCTGCACTTCTTCATATCACCACTTGGTGTCCCCAGAGAGGGGGAAGACAGAACCATTAGGATAAATAACAGTGTATCAAAATTGTTTTTTAAAAAAATGCCTATCTCTATGTGCAAAAACATTACTCAGCAATCCTTTGACTAGGACCAAGGAACTAAAGGAACCTCCATTGACTCAATATAAGAGAAACCACATCACTTTTAACACCAAAAATGTCAACCTCCACATGAAAGTAGTTTTAACTTTTACATCTGTGGATTAATAAAATGCAACATATTGAAAAGTATTGCTGAATTCTTAGTCACCTTTTTTGCAATTCTGCATTTTTTTATTATATATAATATGTGTACATTTGAAAAATAATAGCACACATATACATATATTTAGACAACATGCCAACTGCATGTTTTGGCTTACATGCCCATAGGGATGGAGACACTCATGTGGAAGCCCCTGGACCAGCACCCCTGCTCAAAGATTCCTCCCTGCTTCTGAAAATGACAAAAAACAATTTACCCAAGGTTGTTTGGCATGCTTGTGACAGGCACAAAAGAACTTGTTCCTAATTGCCATTCCATGCTAGAATATACAAAGACCTATTCAGCACAAATGGTCGAAATAAAGGGTTACTTTTATACTTCTTCCAAAAACCACAACCCAAGCACATTATTCTTTTATAATTCCATATTCTGACGAATTTTAAGTAATATCATTTTGCCCATCACTGGTAAGAATTTGCTCCTACCCAAGGCATCAGTGGTGTGCCAGGGATGCTGAAACCGCAGGGTAAATACATCCACTTTCCCAAGGCACCAATTTTATGTTGTGCTCTTTGATTTGTAGGAAAATGATAATATTTGTGCTCTATAAAGTTTCTGCCATAATCTGGAGAATCTGTTTTTTCCTGGACACTGCATCTCAGCAATATCAGTGCAGGTTCACACAAAAGACAACTCAAAATGGATAAAAGGCCTGGACGTAAGACCTGAAACCATAAAATTTATAGAAGAAAATATAGGCAAAACTCTACACGACATACATCTCAACAAAATCTTTAAAGACACATACATCCCCCAAAATGAAGGAAGTAAAGGACAAGATAAACAGGTGGGATTACATCAAAATAAAAAGCTTCTGTACAGCAGAAGAGACATTAACCAAAACAGACACCCTACCAACTGGGAAAATATCTTTGCACACAATATAACTGATAAAGGACTAATAACAAAAATTTACAAGGAACTCACACAACTCAACAAAAACAAAGCCAATAATCCAGTCAAAAAATGGGCAGAAGAGCTAAAAAGGCACTTCTCCAAAGAAGAAAAGCAAATGGCCAACAGGTACATGAAAAAATGTTCAACATCACTTATAATCAAGGAAATGCAAATCAAAACCACAATGAGATACGACCTCACACCTGTGAGGATGGCACACATTAAAAATACAGGCAACAACAAATGCTGGAAAGGATGTGAGAAAAAGGAACTCTTCTGCACTGCTGGTGGGAATGCGAACTGGTCCAACCACTATGGAAAGCTGTATGGTGATTCCTCAAACTGCTAAAAATGGAGCTTCCGTTCGACCCAGCAATACCACTTTCGGGTATCTACACAAATGACATGAAAACACTAATCCAAAAGGATACATGCACCCATATGTTTACTGTGGCACTGTTTACAATAGCAAAAGTATGGAAGCAATCCAGATGTCCAAAAATAGATGATTGGTTCAAGAAGATGTGGTACATATACACAATGGAATACTATTCAGCATTCAAAGAAGATAAACACATGCAATTTGCAGCAACATGGATGGAATTAGAGGGGATCATTAGAGGGGATCAAACAACCCAGAAAGGAAGAGAAAAATATCGAATGGTTTCACTTTTAACAGGGCTATAGGGAAACCACTCAGCGGGGGTGTGGGGGGGAGGATAAGGGCACAAAATGGAGTAGAAAAGGACACCAGGGACCACGGAGATGGGTCACGGGTGAACTGGTGGTGGGTTACCCAAGGGGAATACAAAATGTAAAAGATATAAATAACAATAAAAATATATATTAAAAATATATATCAGTGCAGGTTCAAAGAATGAAACATCTTTTATGATGTAAGTAGGGAAAACTTGATACTTATGTGCTTTTATTAAAGAATGTATCACAGCTTCATTGGGATAAAGAGCCTGCTACTGGTGCAGAAACAGATCAAGATCATCACCTCCAGAACACTGGAGGGGTGCTAGCTGCTGGGAAACATGAGCCTGTCATTCCTCAGAAAAATTAAAGAGACCTGCAGAGCTAGCTTTGTAAAATCTAGTTTGTCACCTTAAATTCCAGGCTATATTTTACCTTTGCCTGTTTCAAGTTATTTTAGCTCTCACGATCCAGTTTATCTTCCTGACACAATTGCACTCCATCAGATGCTTTACTGCAAACTCCTGATTACAAATAGCACAATTTCCTAAATCTGCATCCTTCACCATAACTCAAAAGAAAATTAAAAGTCTGTTCTTTTCACCATTCTAGTGCCATCTTAACATACTTTTTAAATGGGTTATGATGTTTTAATTATATTTTCAACTTGGGATAGAGATTTGGTGGGTGGAAAAAGCAAGTGTGAAATGCAAACTTGAAAGCATTAAGAAGCTGAGCACTGGCGTCTGGAGTCAGGGCTGGGGATGCATATGCATTTGTTGGGAGCTGGTCTTCGAGCAGGGAAGAGAAAGAAGGGTCAGCCCACGCCCAGGCCCAGTTGTTCTGAAAGCCAAGGCTGTGCTCAGAAGTTTACTGCAAAGAAGCAATCAGCCCAATCCTTTGAGTGAGAAACCACGAGAAAGCAGGATTCCGAAAATTCACATGTCAAAGTTAAAGCTTCCTTCCAGAGCAGCTTCAGAATTAAAATGTGACCTTCAAAGGTAAAATATTTGTAACAGGAGGAACACTGCTGAAGTCAAGGACTACAGGTAGATCTAAATCTGTGTAGGATGAAAAGAAGACAAACTAAACAGAATGAGCTCAAGAAATAGAAATATTTTCAATTCCTCTTTTAATTTTTTAGTATGTAAGACTTATTTTATTTTATTCTACATATAAAATACAAATTGTTAAAAATCAAACACAACAATAGTTAACCTTTATTGGGCATATTCTATGTGTCTAGCACTATTCTAAGTGGCCTTCATTACAAACTCATTGAATCCACTTAGCCCCACCATCCTATGAATCAGTTACTTTAGCTCATCATCCCCGGATTAAAGGAACCTCTATGAGATTAGACTACTTGTCCAAGGACCCAGAGCCAATAAGTGGCAATGCCAGAATTCAGACCCAGGTCATCTGATTGCAGATTTCAGGCTCTTAATTGTGGAAATGACACTGTGACTTCAGTGTCCTCAAAAGACCCAGTTATAAAACTGAGATCTATCTAGTTTTTATCCTTAAAGTGGGATGAAACCTGAAATGTTAATGCTTTTACCATTTTTGCTGATTTATTTATAATTACTATGTTTTCATTAATACTTTCATTTGCAAAGTAACTACTGATAATATATTAAGAACTTTTATCGAGAGCACTTCACTAAAATGGAAAAAATAATGTGCAGAATGGCACACAGACAGGGCCAAATCCAGAGGGAGTGTGCATCCAGGGGTGCCTGCCATATCACTCACTGATGGCAGGTCAGGGGTTACTTCTTGATTTCCCACAAGGAATGGAGAAATGATGGCATGCAGTAAAAAAAAGAAAGAAAGAGAAAGGAAACAACAATCTCTCATTAAGTTTATAATGAGAAAAGAGTTTGAACTTTTCTCCGCTATTAAAAGGTGATTATGGGCTGAGTCAGGGAAGGTTGTGTAATATGGTTTGGTTGGTTTGTTTAATCAAAGAGAGAGAGATGGTTTGACAAAGGGCAACTTACAAACATGACTTAGCACTTTTTTTTTTTCCCAAATTTAAAAGTTCTTAGTCAACAACTGGAAAAAAGCCAAATATATTGCTCACCTCATGTTTCTAACAGGTTGGGTAAGAACCCTGAAGGACCCTTCCATTGAAGAACCAGTGCCATATTATGTGAGCAGTTATTGACCTTGAATAACAAAAGGTCGCCCTTTGAAAAGGGGAAGAACTTGGTATGGAGGGATAGAAATGAGGGCCAGGCAGGAATCAGAACAGGATGGGGTTGACTCAGGTTGGAGGCCATGAGGAACAATGTTGCCGTGGCCACAAGGAAACAGCCTTGGGGCCAGCTTCAGGAAGGAAGGGACATCGTAGCACACCGAGTCCAGACCCTGAAGCAGCCCATGCTGGGGCAATGCCTACCTACCAGCAGGAGCAAAAACAGTTAGATCCTGGGCCTCCCTGGTGGCACAGTGGTTAAGTGCTGCGCTGTAGAGCTGTTGGCAGCGGCGACGCGAGTTCGACGCCCAGCCAGAAAGATTCCCACATGTCATGGCAGACCTCTCCTACCTCACCCGCTGCTTCCCTCAGCATTGTACTTCAGTCGATCTGCCTGTTCTGCTCCCCACTCTGTCTCTGGTGAACCCTCTCGCTGCCCCATGCCTCTGGCCTGTACCCCAGCTTGTATGCATAAATAAATAAATCTTAAAAAAAAATTCAATCCTACAGGAAAGCCTCTCAAATTTCCAATTTAAGCACTCAGGACTGATCAAGATTAAGCAATATGTTCCCAATCAGAGGTCACCAAACACACAAGAAAGCAAACTGAAATGACAGTCGCACATTACTTATTTAGGAACAAACTATATATTTGGATTCTTAAGAACAACAAAAAAATAGAATCATCAGATATAAAATATGAAATCACTGTGTGTATCATTTAAAAAAATAAAAGGAACCACAGTCACAAAGATCACCAAGAAGACAGTGATAGGGATAAACACTCTCTTTGGGGAGAAAATAACAGAACTTTTGCTAATAAAATAGAAATTGCTAAAATCAAAAAGATCACCAAGTTAAACAGGTTAAATCAGATACAACTAAAGAATTACCAAACAGAAGAGAGACATAATATTTTAACTGAGGTTGACAACACCATCACATTTAAAATCATGTTCAAGATTTGAAGAGTGTTCCTCAAAGAGATCATGAGTTCTCCTACTTCATCTATATAGAAAGAAAATTGTAGTATTAGGAGCAAAAGATATGGGGGAAATTCATCTTCCTTTTCTCAGGAAGATCTTGTGTGTGTGTGTGTGTGTGTGTGTGTGTGTGTGTGTGTGTGTGTGTGTGTGTGTGTGTGTGTGTGT
>PVIJ01006326.1:56430-69852 GCA_004024925.1 Scalopus aquaticus | reverse complement strand
CTGCACCATGTGTGGGTCAGCTCCCTGGCGGGGGGGATCAAACTCAGGCCTTTGCAGTGATAGCACTGAGACTTAACCCCTGTGCTACCAAAGAGGTCCTCAGGAAAATCTTTTGATAAGTAATTCCCCGAGGCAATAATTCAAAGGCCCTTTCAATATGGGAGAAGACACAGGCACTGTGTCCACAGGTGCCCAGCTCAGTAAGGGCCCTCAGAGACTCAAGCAGATCTTGCCTGTGGAATGGAGGCCTCTCAGTGGAGGGCAGCATCCAGGTTCCCTGTGTATTCTGCACTGTTTAGGTTACCTCCTACTTGCATATATTATCTATCATTAAAAATGAATTTTCAAGTTTGGGGAAGATTTTTAAAAAGATACAAACTACATTGTTTCTCAACAGGAAGATACACCAAAGAAAAATTTTAAGAAAAGCCAATTTCTTGGACAAAACATTGTCCTACAAATCTCTCCAGAAATTTCCCAATTATAGTAGGCCCAGTACTATAGAAAATGGTTGTCACCTATATGTATTTATGTGAAGTGGGGATGTTGGAAAATGTGGGATATTTTGACAAAGACAATAAACATGGTACCTAGTTGATGTATTAGCTGACTTTAAGATCTACTTTTACAAATCAACAGGCAATATTGACTTTGTGTATGTACAATAGCAACAAACATACTTTGGGGCCTTCCCGGTTGCCTAGGGCTTAAGTCTCAGCGCTATCACTTCTAAGGGCTGAGTTCCATCCCTGGCCAGGGAGCTGACCCGTATAGCACAACAGACCTTTCCTGTCTCACCCACTGCTCTCCTCAGGAGTGTATTTCAGTAGATCTGCCTGTTCTGCTCCCCACTCTGTTTCTGGTGAATCTTCTCACCCCCGCTCCTCTGGCCTATGCCCCAGTTCTTCTACACAAAAATGAATAAAATTTTTTTAAAAAAAAGAAAGGGTTTTGTTCTTGCTCCTGGTCTTACAGGCTACATTCCCAGGTGTCCTGGCTCCACCCCTCTGCTGCAGAACTACTTGCCAGAGAAGGCTGAAGAAGCACAAAGAGATTTTGACTTGTGAAGGGATACCACAGACCAAAATTTATACTTACTTATTGATAATTTCTTACCCCAAAAAACAGGAAAGAAGAAACTGTATGATAAATAGAACATTCTTCCATTGGTTGAATTCAGTAGCCTATTAACAAAAAAGCAAGAAAACTAATGGTTAAATTAATAATACTGCAGTTTAATCTAATGATCTGCCAATTAATGATCTTATCAAAGTGTGTTTCAGTATAGGAACCACTTTCTCAAACAGAAAGCATGATTTAATAAATCTTAGGTGATAGCAATTGGGTAAGACTGGGCAAATTTTATTTCCTACCTGAACCTCAGGTTCATTTTCAAAATGGGCATTATTTGTTTTAACATCCTCAAGAGGTGAAGCTGAGGTTTAAAAACATTGGTTAGAACTCTGCAGGTGGCAAGAACAAACTAATGCTGTGGCTGTCATTAAATCTCTACTAATTTATAGTCACAAAATCAGAGCTGGACTTACTTTTTATAAATAATCTTAGGAGATTATTTATAAAATTTATAGTTGTCTAATTACCATAAAATTCATAATATTGACAAGACTAAGTTCATAAGAGGTTTTCAAGAATTTGCAAATGCTTAGGACATATCATGAACAAATAAACTATAGTTTGCTATTAACAAAGCAATCATGTGACTAGAGTAGATGAGTAGACTGAGAAGTTTAAGACAGTTTCTGCTAGTAATAACCAGCTGAGAAAATTAAATTAACCCTTTTGAAATGACAAGTAGAGGTTAAAAGGAATATTCTATTCATGATTTGTTCCTTGCCTACATCCAAAACTAATTTTAAGGTAACTCAAAACTATACACATGTTGAATATATATACACATACATATATCTCGACATATATATAAACTTTATATATATATATATAAACTTTTAATATATATAAACTTTATATATATATATGCATATATATATATAAACTTTGCCCATTTCACTTTTTTATCTTTGTTTAATTAAGGTATAATTTACATAGAACAATATGTTAGGTTCAGGTGTAAACATAATGATTTGATCTATGTATGTGTTATGAAATGATTATAAGTCTAGGTAACACCCACTATAAATTTTTTACTTGTCATGAGAACTTTCAAGAATTATTCTTTTACAGATGACTGGATCAAGAAGATGTGGAATATACACACTATGGAATGCTATTCAGCAATCAAAAAAGATAGACTCATGCCATTCGCAGCATCATGAGTGGAGCTAGAGAGGATTATACAGTGAAATAAGTCAGAAGGAAAAAGAAAAACATCAGATGGTTTCACTAACAGGAGAACCAAATAAGGTATTGGTGGGCAAAAAATACAAAACTAGCAGGAAATTATAAATCAGAGCCATTCAGCAGGGGAGGGGGATTAAAACAGGGGCCGGAAGAGCATAGAGACTATGTGGTGGGAATTTTATGGTGACTACACCTGAGGAGGAGAAAGAAAACTGTCCAAAAATTAATAATGATGTAAAACATATAAATAGAAATTGAAAAACTAAAAGATTCCCCCCCAAAAAAAAACAGATTTATTCTTTCAGCAACTTCCAAATATATAGCACAGTATTACTACAAAAATAACATGCTACACATCCCATTCCTCACCTCACCTATCAAAAGATATACATTTTTTAATGTATATCTAAGTGTGTACATTATTTCTTAGTTTTAAACCAGTTGATTTTAAACATGTCCAGTGTCTGGATATAATGTATACATTATTTAATGGCAATGATTGCCAAACCTGGCTGATGGGTACATGGGTATACTATTCTCCCTCATTCTGTATAGGTTAGAACATTTTCATCATAAAACTTCTTTTAATGCTTACTTGTGAAAAAAAAACATAATAAATATAAATCTAACTGGCAAGTCTCAAGCCAATCAGGGGTAGAGAAAATACCCAAGAAAGTTCACAGTAAGGTATGAAAAACACAAAACCAAACAAATACTGTGGGAAAGCCTCAGTGTCTGATATTAGAATTAAGAATAAGAGAAAACAACTCCAAACATCAAATCAAATGTAGAAAAACATTCATTTATTCAAAAAGCTTAAAATATCAATGCATCCAACAAGCAAAATCTATATACCCCCAATACCATATAAATCTCCAAGGGCTATTTAGTAATTTTCATAAAAATATTTGGCTTCTTTGCCAACAAAAAATTGGAAAGAGTTTAGTTTTATTTTGTTCCTTTAATAATGATGAGACTAGGCGTCCCTGGTGACACAAGTGGTTAAGTTTCTGAACTATGAAACTATAGGCAGCCACTGCAGCACAAGTTCAATACCTGCCAGGGAGCTAACCCACATGGCGCAGCAGACCTCTCCTGTCTCAGGGGCTGCTCCCCTCAGCAGGGTATTTCAATCAATCCACCTGTTCTGCTCCCCACTCTGTCTCTGGTGAGTCCTCTCATCTTCTCTTCCCCGCACCTCTGGCCTACACCCCAGCTCTTGTATACATAAATAAATAAATCTTTAAAAAAATAATGATGAAACTAGACCAGTAGCATAATTTACAAGAAAATAAAGATCAATAACAATAAAGTAATTCTTCCTTCAGGCTTTCTATTCCTGTCATAGTCCGAGTCTGAATCTTCTTCATCATGCATTCATGAGTTTTTTTAGTTGGAAAAAAGTCCTGTTTTATCAATTTTAATACACTAAATGTAATTTGACCTTTTAGAGTGATCCCCACTTAGTATTTTCCAGGGCCTAATTTATTAACCAGAAGAGCAGGCATTGCACACTTTGTTCACAGAGATAAAATCAAACCTATTGACTAGGGACGGCTAAGGTCCAGGAGTGAACCCCAGAGCTGTGAACAACACACACACACACACACACACACACACACACACACACACACACACAGAGAGAGAGAGAGAGAGAGAGAGAGAGAGAGAGAGAGAGAGAGAGAGAGAGAGAGAGAGATTGGTCTCACCACAATCTCAGCTCTCTTGAGTCAGCCAGGAAAAGTGACTCATCAAAGCACTTCTTCCATTAACAAGGCAAGTTAACATATTAACCTAGAATCCATCAATCAGCTTTCGGTACCATCAAACCAAATTAGGCAAATAAGATGCAATTTTATATTACAGACTACTGCCACGCCTAATTCCACAGTAGTCTGCAATATACTTTTGCTTCCTTATTATATTTGATTCACAACCCAACATGGATTCAACTATGCTTAAAAGTTACCAGCTGGAAGAAGTTTGCCCTAATTCAAAGAACACTGAGCAGATCAATGTTAGTACTGAAAAAAAAAATCTCATTTTTTCCTAAAGGATCTTTTTATTATTGATTATACTGTTCCATGTCTTTTAGCATTTCTTATTAGATAATACTTTTAAATTAAAATATATTCAAATTTTTAACTTTCTGAGTTTTATATTTTGCCATTTCATAAGAGGACTTTTCTTACAGTTATAAATATATATACACAGATATACAGGTAGCATTAACATAAACTAATGTGAACATTTGTTGCTGACACTAGATTGTTTTAAAGTCAATTTGATGGTAGTTGAAATTTTTTTTTCTAATTGTAATTTTTCTTATAGATGTTTACATAAATCTATATATTTAATTCTGGCATATCATAAATTTCTCTGAATAGTAATCATAGCTGGGGTTCTAAGGTACCTATGGAAAGAGTTGCGTGAAATATTAGGAGTCAAATGGAAGAAATTACATAGGGGAAATATTGAGATATTCCAGCACTGCAAACCAAAATAGGACTATAGTATTCTCCTAGAACACCAGGATTTAATAAATTAAAGTACATAATAGGCTTCTTAGACTTTCAAAGATAAGTGGTAGATTTTGGTTTTCCCTCTGTGAAGGAATAAACAAATACATTTCATATATGAATAAAATCATAGTGATTGTTGCAAAGGATGTTTCCCAGAGCCAGACCACCTGGATCTACCATCTCCTTCCTCAGGAAGTTACTTAAACAAGATGCCCTAGATTCCTCTCATAAAAAGGTGTAAAAACAGTATCTTCTTGTCTGAACATTGTTCATATACAATGCTTTGAGGGTGATGTCTCAGAGAATCAGCCTTCAGTTATAACAGCTATATAAGCTAAAATTGTTATTATTAGATGAAAAAGTATAAAATTGCACTCGATAAAGATTACAGATAGGTGGCAACTTATGAAAGCACCAAGCTACAAGCTTATATGTCAATGGTTTGGATGTGAGAACACATATTCCTATTGAAACAATGTTATAAATCATTGGCATGATACCTGTATTTCACTCTTAAGGTACCTACAACTCGAGTTTCTAGTCACTTTGCCATTTATAACTCAGCTCCTATGGAGAATATGCCTCTAGTTTCAATCAAGTGTCCTAAGAGTTTTTGGAAGTTTCTAGACTTCTATTTATAGAAATATAAATATTACTGAAACAGCTAGAAAATACCATAATTTCAGAACAGATAAACTCCAGTGACTTCATATGGAAAAGACTATTCAATAATGATATAGTAACAGCCACAGGGGGCCTCCCTGGCGGCGCAGCGGTTGAGTGCTGCGCTGTGGAGCTGTCTGCAGCGCGCTATGCCACTATGCGAGTTCGACACACAGCAGGGGAGAATCCCACATGGTGCAGCAGACCTCTCCTGCCTGGCCCGCTGCTCCCCTCAGCAGTGTATTTCTGATCTGCCTGTTCTGCTCCCCACTCTGTCTCTGGTGAACCCTCTGGCCGCCCCATGCCTCTGACCTGTATCCCAGCTTGTATGTATAAATAAATAAATCTTTAAAAAAAAAATAGCCACAGCGACGATTTCACTAAGGCTTCATAATTTCACTTATGTATATATAATGTTGCTGATACTGAATTGGTTTAAAATCAACTGATGGTAGCTGAAAAACAAATACTATGTTCTAAGATGCCCTGCTTATTTTTACTAGAGAGGTGTGGGAGCTTGCCTATTTTGCAAAACTGAATTAACAGGTCACACAAAGAGAGCGCTGGTGTTTCTTGGTGGGTTTTGATATAAAAACATGGAAATGTCTGTTGACCCCTGGAGATGTTGCTGCTAAGCCCTTTTGATGTCCCCTCGTTCTTGGAAAATGAGAAAGTAGAGTTTTGAGAAAGAATAAGCTCTGATATCCACTCCATGAGTCCACCAGGCCTGTAGCATCTTGAAGTCCTTCAAACCCCAGAGGATACAGATGAGATCGACTCTCAACCTGTGAGCTGCAGTCTCCTTGCTGATCTGTACCCCTGGCCCACAACCCTGTCTTGGCCAGAATAAAGAAATGCTGTCCTGTGCTGGGTATGGCTGCTATACAGGCCTTTCTGAAGCCCCACCCCTGTCCAACTATGAGAAGGTTAACCTCTGGACAGGTAGAGCTTAAGTCTGCAGCAGAGGCCACCCTCAACCTGGATTTTGCTTAGTACGCCTAATATTTCACATGAACTTTAATATCCCCCTTAAGATACAGGCAAAATTCTTACAAGTGCTATGGTTCACAACTTTTGAAGAAGACAAGCTAGGCAGGAGCCAGCACACTTTAAGGTGACCATTGTGGATGCTTGTGGGCCTGGATGTTCACACTTCCCAAGAGACGCGGCTTTCTCTCCTTCTAGCTGGGCCTTGTTTTTTTTCTGCTAATTTATCATTTTATTTGTCTCTCATGAGTATGCAGTAGATAGGGTGAGCAAGACAACTACCAAAAGAATGACACCTTCTCTGGACCTCCCTGGTGGCACAACGGGTTAGGCGTGGCGGCCCGGAGCTGTCAGCAACTGCAGCTTGAGTTCTATGCCGGGCCAGGGAGATTCTCACATGGCACAGCAGACCTCTCCTGCCTGGCCCGCTGCTCCCCTCAGCAGTGTATTTCGGTTGATCTGCCTGTTCTGCTCCCCATTCTGTCTCTGGGGAACCCTCCCACCACCCCACACCTCTGGCCTGTACTCCAGCTTGTATGCATAAATAAATAAAATCTTTAAAAAAAAAAAAAAAAGAGTGACACCTTCTCAAACTTTAGGTGTAGATCCTGAAATATTTAGATGCAATATCATGATGTCTGGGATTTACTTTAAAATACACCAGGAAAAGAGGGAGTTCAAGATGGTAGTATAGAAAGACCCAAGGCTCACCTCCTCCCATGGACACAGCAAATATAGTTATTCATGGAACAATTCTTCCTAAAAATTATCTGAAATGAACTGTCTAACTCCTCCACAAGGGACAAAAGGTTCACAGTGAATGGGTAAGAGAGGCAGAGACACTGTATCACCAAGAAACTCCACCCCCAACACAATGGCCCACAATCAGGAGGGAGCTCACAAATATGCAACTTCTCTCTGAGAAGTCAGATCCCAACCCTTAGGATCTGCTTTGGAAAAACTGGTTCCCCCATACAGCTCGCAACCAGGAAACTCAAGAGGTCCAAGGTTCGCTCTTAAAAAGCAAGCTTGCAAATTCACTCACCATGGGACCTAGAAAAAGTCACAATTTGAAAAGCACCTAAATCATACATGAAAGAGATTCATTAGTTATTCTCAATTCTTCCAGGAGATAGGGATGAAGGTCCAGGTAAATACCACTTTTGTGCTTACACTCCCCTTACTAGAGTTAGAGCTGGAGGGCACAATCTTAGTGCTTCCCTATCTTGCTAGAGCTAGCAGACTCTCCACCCTTGCCTCATGACCCTGTATTGGTCAGAAGGTGATTCAGTATTCTCAAAACAACCAACCAACGTGCTATACAACATTAACAAAATGAATCATAGAAATCACAAGATCCTCTCAGTAGAGGCAGAAAAAAAATTAAGGACATTCAATACCCACTGAAGATAAAGGGCTTTAAAAGTGAATATAGAGTGAATACAACTCAACATAATAAAGCCTATATATGACAAGACCATAGGTAACATTATACTCAACAGTGAAAAGATAAATTCCTTTGCTCTAATATCAGGAACAAGACAAGATGCCCACTCTTGCCACTTTTAAACAGCATAGTACTGAAAGCCCTAGTCAGAGCAATTAGATAAAAAAAAAGAAATAAATGGTATCCTATTGGAAAAAAAGTGAAACTATCACTCTTTGTGAATGACATGATATTATAGTTAAAAAAGAAAACCTAGAGATTCCACCCCAAAACCATTAGAACTAACAAACAAATTTAGTAAAGTTGCAGGACACAAAATCAATATAAAATAGGGTTGCATTTCTATACCAACAACAAACTATGAGAGAGAAAAATTAAGAAAACAAGTCCATTGAGAATCAAATTAAAAAGAATAAAACACCTAGGGATAAATTACTTAAATAGACTAGTAAAAGACCTGTACAATGAAAACCATAAGAAATTAAAGAACACAAAGAAATGAAAAGCTATTCCCTGTTCATGGGTTGGAAGAAATAATATTGTTAAAATGTCCATATTACTCAGGACACTCTGTAGATTCAATGCAATCCATATTGAAATTCTAGTGACATTTTTCACAGAAATAAAACAATCCTAAAATTGTATGAAATTGCAAAATACCCCAAATAGCAAAAAAAATCTTGAGAAAGAGGAACAAAGGTAGAGGCATTGTGCTCCCTTATTTTAAACAATATGATAAAGTTATACTAGTTAAAACAGTATAGTATTAGCATAAAAACAGATACAGATAGATCAATAAACCCACCCAATCTGGTCAATTAATTTAGGACAAAGAAAGCACATGGGGAAAAGACAGTTTCTTCTATAAGTGCTATTATGGATATTGGACAGTTACATGCAAAAGAATGAACATGAACCATTATTTTACACCATTTGTTAAAGTTAACTCAAAATGGATTAAGGATGTGAATATAAGACCTGAATCCAATTCCCAGAAGAAAAGATAGGTATAAGTTTCATAACCAGCTCAGTGAAATATTTCTGGATTTCATCCCAAAGCCAGGGTCAAGAAAAGCAAAAATATATAAATGTTACTACATCACACCAAAAAGCTTCTACATAGGAAACCATTAAAAAAACAAAACAGCAACCTGCTAAACGGGAGAAAATATTCACAAATCATACATCTGATGGGGGTAATATACAAAACATACAAAGAACTCATACAACTCAATTAAATTAAAAGCAATTCAATTTTTTTAGTCAAAGAGATTATAATTTGCTTTCTATGTATCTTATGGTCTCGTTTATTTTTATATTTATTTACTTATTTCTCTTTTACATTATTGTGTAGTCCCCATAGGTTACCCACCACCAATTCACCAGTCACTATAGTCCCTTGTGTATCTCAGTAAAATCTTTAAAGACACATCTCCCAAAGTGAAGAAAGTGAAGGAAAAGATAAACAGCTGGGATTACATAAAAGTAAAAAGCTTCTGTACAGCAAAAGAGACATTAAACAAAACAAATAGACACCCTACTGACTGGGAGAAAATTTTTGCTCAAAAGACAACTGATAAAGGACTAATCACAAAAATCTACAAAGAGCTCACATGACTCAACAAAAACAAAGTAAACATCCAGTCAAAAAATGGGCAGAAGAGCTTAAAAGACACTTCTCCAAAGAGGAAAAGCAAATGGCCAACAGGCATATGAAAAAATGTTCAATATCCCTCATACAGGGAAATGTAAATCAAAACCACGATGAGATACCACCTTACACCAGTGAGAATGGCGCACATTAAAAAAACAGGAAACAACAAATGTTGGCAAGGGTGTGGAGAAAAAGGAACTCTCCTGCACCACTGGTGGGAATGCAAACTAGTCCAACCACTATGGAAAGCTGTATGGCAGTTCCTCAAACTGCTGAAAATGGAGCTTCCATACAACCTAGCAATACCACTACTGGGAATCTACCCAAAGGACACAAAAACATTAATCCAAAAGGATACATGCACCTCCATGCTTATTGCAGCACTGTTTATAATAGCTAAGATAGGGAAACAACCCAGATGCCCAAAAATCAAGGAGGATCGAGAAGATGTGGTACATATACACAATGGAATACTATTAAGCAATCAAAAAAATAAACTCATGCAATTCGCAGCAACATGACTGGAGCTAGAAGGGACCATGCTCAGCAAAATAAGCCAGAAGGAAAAAGAAAAATATCAAATGGTTTCAGTCACAGGAGGAATATAGGGGGGCCAAATAAAAGATCAGGAGAGAAAATAACAAGAACAATAACAAAAACAAAACAAAAGCTAGCAGATTAAAAGCAATTCAATTTTAAAATGGGCAGAGGAATTCTACAGACATTTTCCCAGAGAAGACATGCAGACAGCCAACAGTCATATAAACAGAAGCTTAACATCATTTATCAGGGAAATGCAAATCAAAACCACAATGAAATTATCACCTCATTCTTGTCAGAATGGCTATTATTAAAAGACAAGGAACAAGTGCTGGTGAGGACATGGAAAAAAGGGAACCTTTGTGCACTATTTGTAGGGATATAAATTGGTGCAGCTATTATGGAAAACAGTATGGAGAGTCCAAAAAATTTTAAACTAGAACTACCATATGATCCAGCAATTCTAGTTCTGGGTATTTACCCAAAGAAAATGAAAGCATTGATGATAGGGGCACCAGGTATGGTTTAGGAATCTGCACATACACACATTGTTTCATCTGTGACCTGTTTCCTCTGAGTTAACTTCCCAGCCCAGGAGACCCCTGAAAATGTTTCTTCAGAGACTGAGCCAACCCAGAACAAGTGAAGTGCTCTAAGTCCGGATGCCAGTGCAGGGGGATCTGCTGGGGGAGGTGGGGCAGCACAAAACTTCCAGAAGTTATTAACCCAGTGAAGTGAAAACCCACTCACTATCTTTGTTTAATTCATTATAAAAGAGCCAGTGAGAGCTCAGGTATTAGAACAGTTTCTTTGGAGCATAATGCTCATTCTAGGTTTACTGACAAATCTCATAATTAATTCTAGGGTTTACTGACAAATCTCATAATAAAAGCATGTACTAAGGATTCAATTCTTGTTCTTTGCATTTTGGCTTTGGCAACTGTGGCAGGCAGCAAGGAATCTGGTATTTCCCAGCAATACTAATTTGAAGAGATATATGCACCCTTATGTTCACTGTAATATTATTTATAATGGTCAAGATAGGAAAACAGCCTAAGTGTCCACTGAAGGATGAATTGATTGAGAATATAACACATACACAGAGAGAGAGCGAGAAAGAAATACTACTCAGCCAGAAAAAGGTGAAATTTTGCCATTTGTGATAATATGGATGGACCTGAAGAGTAGCCTGCTAAGTGTAATAAATCATAGACATATACCATATGATTTCATTTGTGGAATCTAAGAAAACAAAATTAACTAACTAAACTAAACCAAAACCACAGATTTAAAAAAAAAAAAACAGATTGGTGATTACCAGAGGAGTGGGAGGCTAGTGGGTTGGTTGAAAGGGATCAATAGGTACAAACTGCCAGTTATAAAAGCAGTCAAGGAGGTATAAAGCACAACATGGGGACTATATTCAATAATACGGTATCACAAATTTGGAAGTTGTTAAGATGGTAAGTAGACTTATTATGGTGGTCATTTCACATCACATACAAATGTTGACTCATTTTGTTGTACACCTGAATTTAAAATAATGTTATTTATACTTTAATTTTAAAAAGTACTCCAGGGTGGAAAATGAGAGCAGATAACAACAGATGAAATAAGAACTATAAAATTCCAAAAAGTATTGAAGCTGAGTAATGGGTACATGAGAATTCCTTAAATTATTCTATTTTGAGAATGTTTCAAAATGTGTATAATGAAAGTATTAGATTCATTCTTTAAAACTACCAAAATCACCTTCTAAGTTAATCAGCTTTCCCAAGATCCCTACATCAGCAAAAGAGGCGAGTAAGACCTAAATTTAGATTTATATTGTTATTGTTTTCCAAAAAGTTTCAGGAGCAGATTTCTTGTGACTACTTTGTGCTACTTTGCCCCTCCCCCATTACACTAAGATAATTGCCACTGAACGAGCTAGAGAGCTAAAGATACAGCTGGGAGCTAGAGATACAGCTGGGGTCTTCATACACCTCGTTACATGGACCCTTCCATCTTTACACTTTGTATTTCAGTATGCAGCAAAAGTTCAATATTAACATTTTTTTAAAGTCTGCTAAGAATGTAAAGCCTCTCACCAGCTCACCTGTTGGAAGTCTCCAGTGGAGACGCTAATGATAAGTGTGGGGATGATCATGAAGCAGGCGTTGTAGAAAAGCACTCCATACTTCCCTAGCTCCTGCAAAGATAAAGAAAACCCCACTCAATTTTAGAAATAAGAGGTTTCAGATTTTCTAGAGCCATTCCTAAAACTATTTAAGCAGAATTAAAATATGCCTTCTGACCAACTGTATTGGGATATTTACAGCAAATTTCTGGCACAAAATGCTTCAAGTATACTGGGATTTCAGAATAAACTTTTGTTTAACACAAAACCAACAGATAAAATAGATGGAGATGGGCTGCCTGTGAGATTCCATTCATCTCTAACATTCTAATTGGTTTTTCTAAAAGCATGCTATTCAAATGGGAAATCTGGAACAGAATAAAGAACATTAAAAATGTTAATATAAACAAAACTTCTTAAGAACATCTGCTCTTTCTATTAAAAGGCAGCAGGGTTAAAACATCAGGTATCCTATTTTTCCAATCCTCTATAAATTTACTTTATATGCAAGTGGTTATGCCACCTCTTTACCATTTTTCCATAAAGGATGACAGTGTGAGTCTCAGAAGGCAACCAACCTATTTTTGTAACTGCTACCAGGAAAAAAACAAATGGCCATGCAGAAAAGCAACAATGCAGATAAAAAACAGCGCATAAAATAAGCCTGTCTGTCAGAGAGAACTCCCTCACACAACACAAAGAACCGAGAACAAAGAAACATATGCCTGGCTCATCCTCCCGCTTCGGGAACAGCTGGGGTGGGGTGAGGGCTGGGGCCGCCACATGGATGCAGGCACTCAGAAGAAAAGCTCATCTTCCCACCAGCCCTTTCGCCATCAGAAGAGAAGGCAACTGCTGGGCTGACCTGTAACTACCCATTCCAATCATCTCATTCCCCAGATGAGGAAACTGAGGTAGGTTTGGAGAAGTTGAGATTCAAAGTAACAATATTCAGTAGGCAGCAAGCTTTGATTTTTTTTTTTTTTTTTTTTTAAAGATTTATTTTTTATTTATACATACAAGCTGGGGTACAGGCCAGAGGTGTGGGGCGGCGAGAGGGTTCACCAGAGACAGAGCGGGTAGCAGAACAGGCAGATCAGAAATACACTGCTGAGGGGAGCAGCGGGCGAGGCAGGAGAGGTCTGCCGCACCATGTGGGATTCTCCCCGGC